>NDGN011377471.1:0-15790 GCA_002564285.1 Tympanoctomys barrerae
TCTTTAAGTATTTATTGCCTACTCCTTTCTACTTTGAGAATTTTAATTATATGAATATAAGTTCCTTTTATTTTGACAAAGAGTGAACTATTATGACTCATCTGTAAATTCTTCTTCATTTTTAGTTTGGACATTTTTTATTGTTATATCCATTTAAGTTTGTAAAAAATTTACTTACAATGTGCAATCTATTATTAATCTCATACTATGTATTCATTTCAGAAATATTTCTCTAAAATTCACTTTGTCTACATCTTATACTTTCACATTTCAATATTTATCTATAATTTTTAATATGATATGTAATTATTGATTTTCAATAAAGTTAATTTAAAAAATGGGAGGCAGGAGCTGAGAACCCAGCCCGGCAAGGAAGAACAGCTCCATCCAGGCTCAGTGTACCTTGCAGGAGGATCTGGGTCCAGGTGAGGCAGGAGCTCAAGCTGGCAGGAGCCACAGAGCTCCCCTGCCTGCAGCTTCCCCCCTGCCTGCAGCTGCCCCCCTGCATGCAGCTGCCCCCCTGCCTGCAGCTGCCCCCCTGCCTGCAGCTGCCCCCCTGCCTGCAGCTGCCTTGCCCAGCATGCAAGTGCATGGCTGTCTGTATACGGGTCTGTACATGTACATGTGCCCTGTGTGTGCCTAAGTGTATATCTATATGCTGTGTCTGTAGCATCTGTCTGTCTGTCCATATGCACATCTGTGGTGTCCGTGTGTGTATCCATGTAACTGTGATTCTCTGTGACTATGTGACTGTGTGTATCTGTGCTGTGTGTATACCTGTATATGAACATGTCTCTGGGCATACATCCACACATGCTGCTGTGTATCAGTGTATATCTGTGTATCAGTGTATGTTTGTGTGTTTGTGCATCTGGTTGCAGCTGTTTGTCTCTGTGGGTCTGTATGTTTGTGCATTGGAGTGTGTGTGTCTGTGTATCTCCATGTGACATGAGTGTCTGCATGGGACACAAGCACAGGTACAAGTGCATATGGAGGGCTGTGGCACCTGTCTGCAGAGCTTGAGAGGTGCTCTGCCAGCCTGAACCACCCCAGGAGCTTGGGGCTGCAGCCGTTGCCCCTACTGAATTTGTCCTCTCCTCTCTGGAGCTTTTAACCCATTTCTGCTACCAGGAGAACCAGAACCCGTTGTCCTCTCCCTGGAAGGCTTCCCACCTTCCCAAGACCCCCAGCCTTCCCCTCTACCTTTGCAGCCCCTACTCACATGGGCCCCTCCCTCTGCATGTCAGGTCCCTGAGATTCCTATTTCTCTTATTATCCTTCAGGTGTGGAACCTTCCCATTGCAATCGATGATCATGCGGGGAACCACTATGCCCCTCACCATTGCAGGACACTCACTGCACAAGGTTCTGAGAGGAAGCCTGGGCAGTATTCGTGATGAGCCCAGAGGCCAGGGTAGGGGTGGAGCCCTACCAGGCCTTCCAGAGCCTCTGCCCGATGACCTCAACATGTACAGTGGCTGTAATCCCAAAGAGGGGCTAGGAGGACTCTAGGAGGGGATCCCTGTGAGGGGCTGAGGCTTTCAGGGTCCGCATCATTTAGCAAGATACTCACTGACCACCGAGTGTGCGCCAGGATCTTAGGGCGGCTGCCTCAGTCCCCATAGCCACACTGTGAGGTAGGTCCCATTCCTGCCTTAGTCTTTCAGAAGAGAAAGCAGAGACTCAGGGGAGCTCAGCAACCTGCTTGAGATCACAGAGCCAGTAAGGGCAGGGCAGGGACTGGGAAAGACTCGGGGGCTTCCCTCATCACAGGATGCAGCACCTAGCGTCCTGATGACACCCTGTCCTTCAGTCAGCAGAGTTGCTGGCTGTTGCCATCACCTTGGGAGTCTTCACAACAACCCATGCTCCAGATCAGGAAATCAGAGCTCTGAGAGAAGCGGAGATCCGGCCAACCTCACAGACGCTGCCGGAGCAGAGTACGGGCTTGCCCAACTCCATTCTGCTTGGATTATTCTTTAAGCCACAGCAAACCTCAGCTTTCCCTTCTTTGAATTTGAAACTGGCACCAGCAGATATTGGTGTGACTCTACAGGTAAATTTCTCTGTTCCCACTTCCATGCTGCCTCCACCAAACCCAGGAAGCAGAAATCACAGTGAAATCTAAAGGAGTGTCGCAGACACTTCCTCTGCACCTGCAGATTTCCTGAGAGTGTGCGTCCATCCCCACTCAAGCATGCTATGCACATCTTTAAGTCAAAATTTGGAGAAATGGTCATCATTTAAGGGGCTAGATAAGTAACCCACAAGGACTGGGACCTGAGTCATCCTCCACTGCCATCTGAACCCCATTACGAGCCCACCATGGTGCACTTACCTAGGCTGACGGTGGCAGAAGCAAGCATCTCATTTTCTAGGAGAAATGTTCTTAGGACAGAGCTGCTCTCCCAGTGAGCAGGACTCTTGCCAGCCAGGCAGACCTCTGTGACAACTCCCCAATGGCAGCTCAGGGCCATGAAGCAGAGCTTGGTCTGGCCTTGGCCTTGGGTGTAGCTGGTAGTGGTGCAGCCGGATGCACAAGGCCACCAAAGGCTGGCTGGATGTGTGAAGCTCTGCAGGCAGTGACAGTGCCCCTGACCCTGGCCTTGGGCTCTGAAAGAGCTGGCAGGGGCCTGCAGGAGCCCAAGCTACACAGTGTGGGTGCCTACATGTGGGCCTTCTCTGCCTTGGGCAGCCCAACCCAAAACTTACAGCGTTCTTCCTCCTGAAAAGGTGCTCTTCAAGAGGAACAGGACCCTGGAAGCAAGACACTGCTCTACACAAGAGCTAGAAAATTATTTCAGTGTCATCAAAGATGAAGACTCTTGAGGTCAGAGGAGAGAAAGGCCAGCAGGGATAAGGCGTGTGCCTAGGGTCACATGGCACCACAGTGGGAAAGTCTGGATAAGTCATCCCTGGGCTCCTTCTTCTGCACCTGCTGCCTTTCTAAGACTTGAGGGGCATGAATTTATCCCCATCCAAAGATGCTGTCCACACCTTTGAGCCAAAATGTGGTACCCTCTGTGCATTTTAGCTAAGGAAAAACCAGTCCCTGAAGCTACATTTCCTGTAACGGAGCAGAGCAGGACTCTGCTAAGACCTGGTGGTGAGACAAATCACCAGTGAACCTGCATGGCAGCAAACTGCTGAGGAGTAGTAATAGCAGCAGGGAACGTGAGCTCAGCCTGGAGAAGGGACTGGGTGCTCCGCCAAGGGGCTCCACAGCCTCTGCCGTGCCCAGCACACCCCACCTAAGGTCAGTCCTGGGTGGACAGATAAACCACAGCCAAGTGGTCAGGGCGCCAAGGCTGAATGGCAGGAAAGGCAGAAGCCAGGGTGGCCTCTTGACTACCCCCACCCAAGAGACTGAGACCGGACAAAGCACTTGAAAATGAATGGTACTCCGGGGATGCCTTTTTCTCCAACTCCCAACCTTTGACCTTAAACACCCAGGCCCCCACCCCCACCCCCCAGTCTGGGATAAGCTGGTCCTTTCCCCTGCTCTGCCCATCCGTCCCCTGCTTTTTCCCACACAGCGCACACCACACACTCACAGGTGGCAGCAGGGCTTTCTCCTCTGTAATCACAGAATTACAGGGCTGCTAATTTGTGGAGGCCAGGAGACGGATCACACCTTCTGGCCCCTCACAGCCAGAAGCTACGCTTTTACTGGCACTTGAAATGGCAGAAACTGAAAGAGAACCGACTGCCAAAACGCACAGGACCCGAGAGGTCTTTTATGGGTCCCAATTTTTATCTCAGTAGAGTATATTTTTACTTCAATCTACTCGCTGCTTTGGTATGTTATTTATGCACTTTTCCCTAATGTAGGTAAAACACAAGCATTGAAGTGGAAAATGGTAGCTCACAGGAGCAGCCAGAGGCATGACCATCAGGTTTTGGAAAACCACCTGGCCCACCCCTGCCATCCGAGGGATAGGGAAACTGAGGCCTGGCCATGAGAGGGGCTAGTCCAATGTTCACAGCAAGGCAGTGGCAGAGCCACCCTGAAAACCTAAGCCTGCTCCATGCAAGGCTCATTCTTGAGGAAAAAATGGCCTAAGACTCAGGTTACTTGAGCACTCAGAAATGGTCTCATTTGTCACAGAACCTGAAGGTGCAGCCTCGAGCCTGTCTCTGCTTGAGAACTTGCCCCAGGAATCCTCTGAACTTTGGATCGGCCAGGACAGCACTCCCACCTTGTCTTTGATGGCCCTATGTACGGTGTCCCCCGCTCTGCTTGGTGTCTTTACTTTCCAGGGCCACAGTGACAATGGCAGCTCCTGGCAGGAAGGGACCTACTATGGAAACAGCACGGGAGAGGGCCAGGGGATGCGATCTGCCGTGCGCCACTGCCTAGCTCTCTTCCTATCCTTTCCCTCTGGGAAATGGGTGGAGGTTCTGCAGGTGTGGAAACAGACAGGGCTAGACCAGGAGGAAGGCAGCTCTGGGGAGAAGGTGTTGACCTTGCCCACCACCCGGTAGGTTTCTCCTCACCTGGAGGTGGCTAGCAGTCTACTAGGTGACAGGTAGAAGGCCAAGAGGACAATCATATGGGGCCGGGGAATAGGGACACTCCCTCATGCTGCAGATGGGCACACGTGCGTGCATACACATACACCACCCTCAGCCATTCACTCACACTCACTTGTACAGACACAGGCCACCCGGAGCCTTCACTGCCAGCCCCTCACCCACCCCAGGACACACAGCGGGCTGCCTGCATCTTGCCTCCCCCAGCTCCAAGCCCCGGGCTTGGCGGGCGGCAGCCTTGTCCCACTGCCTAGGAGACACATGTGGTTTCAGTTAGCGGCAGAGCGGGCATTTCCGTCCCAGACAGCAGGGCTCTGCCAGGGCTCCAGCCCCACAGGAGCCCACAGAAAGGGCCACCTCTGGCCCACTCCCCACTGACCACCCCAGAAGCCCCAGAGGTCTCTCTCCTTGCAGACCCTGATGTCCTGCCCTCGTTCATCCCTCACCTGGAGCTGGACTTTGCACCCACTCATGCAGGAACTGGCCTGCTGCTCCCGGCCTCCGTCCACAGCTGTCCAGCTGCCCAGCTGCCCGGCTGCCCGCCGCCTGCCCGCCGGCCTCCTCACGCCCGCTCCGTCTCCAGCAGGCTGAATGGGATGGAAGGAGGGCAGGGTGTCAGGGGGCGGGCGGGTGGGAGGGGAGGGGGCGTGTGGAAATGAAACTTTAATAACAGAGCCCCTTTTGTTTCTGAGCATATGGGATATTTCATACATACTGAAGACATTAGCCGTCTATATTTTTAAGGGCTTGGGCTAAAGGATGAATAAATACAGCCCATACTCTGCTCTGCAAACACACACATGCAGAGTGCTGATTTCTGGAGCATTTCAAAACCCGAAGAAAAAGCCCCCAGTGACACAGGACACTTGAAAGTAAATATGTTTCCAAAACCTCAGGCTAGCCTTGCCCTTTCTTGGAGCCACCTGGAGGCCTGGGGCTCCTTTGCTCCCACACCACACCCCCCCCCACGTACTCCATTCCTCTGCTCTGTAATGGGAAGCAAGCCCCTGGGACCCAACGCCCCATCCCAATTCCCTTTCCCAGGACCCCAGCCTCCACCCAGATTCCAGCATGTCAGAGTTCCAAAGAGCTCAGAACTCTCTGCCCTTGTGGCTTCTTAAACTGCAACTGAGGCCCAGAAAGCGGCAGGAACTTGCCTGAAGTCACACAGCAAACACATCAGGATCTTGGGCGAGCGGGCAGTGCTTCTTCTTTCATAGTATGGATGCCCCACTTCCTCACCTTGGGGCTAAGGGCAGGGAGACCCAGCCTGGAGGGGTGGACGACGCGTGGGCTGGGAGTGTGCCTGCCTGCTTTCCCACTGAGCTGTGCTCTGGGCACCCACCCCCAACTCTGGGCACCCAGCCAAGGACTACGTCAGAGGGCTGAGAACAGCGGCCCTAGGAAATCCCCTGCAGGCTGGCAGATCCCAACAGGCCTGGAGGCCTCAGGTGTGACAGCCTCCCTCCCGACAGCTTAGCTCCCAGTGCTCTGATGTCCTCCATCTGTTGTGCAGGAAGAAAACAGAGGCCTAGGGAGAGCTGGGCACCCCTGTCACCCAGAAAGATGACTCGAAGGCAGAGCATTGAACCCAGGTCTTCCAAGCCTGTCCTGCTCAGCCTGTCTTTACTTCTAAGCCAGTCTCCAGCTCCCTGCAGCCCACGCACCTTCCCATGGCCCACACAGTATCCTTCCCATGTCTGTCATCCTGTAGAGATTGCCTCAGTTCACCACTCCT
This sequence comes from Tympanoctomys barrerae, assembly GCA_002564285.1. NCBI lineage: Eukaryota > Metazoa > Chordata > Mammalia > Rodentia > Octodontidae > Tympanoctomys > Tympanoctomys barrerae. The sequence continues at coordinate 6,272 of NDGN011377471.1, forward strand.
GTCAGAACCCAGGCCCTTGTCAGCCATTGTCTCATCTTGCTTCAGCCAAGTAGCATGGCACCTATACTGAGGAGGTGCATGCGGAAACATCAGTGGAGTTGCTACCTGGCCAAGCTTGATCCCAGCACCGGTGCTGCAACACGCACTGTGAGACAAAGCCACAGAGCCCAGAAACCTCAGCCTGCACCTTCACAGGCCTCTGCTCCAGAACCTCCACAGGCACACTTTGCAGTCAGGACCACATTCATCCCCACTGGGGATGCTGAGACAGGAAAGTGTTGGAGATTGTGCAGGTCACACTGGTGGTGAGTGACAGGGCTGGACCTCCAGCCAGGCTTCCAGACTGCAGATCTGTGCAGAGCCCTCCACAGGTCACTCATGGCTTGTCCCCAGCCCTGGGCTCAAGACATACAGTCCCACCTCCCACTCAGTTTAATTATGATCACTTTCCTGACCCTGCCAGACAGAGCACCCCAAGAAGTAGGGGTACGGGGGTGTGAGCTGTAGACCTGGCCCTGCCACTAGTGCCTGTGGAGACCACCTCCCTGAGGATGCGGTGGAGGTAACTGGCTCACTGAGTAAAGAAGCTCACATGATGAAAAACATGTGAGAGGGGCTTTGCCCGGTACCTGGTGATTTCCCTGTCTGGAGTTTCATGTTGTGCACGGATCCTGGCATTAAATTCCGTCTGGGCTCCAACAGGCCCTGACTGGTCTTGTTGCCCATGGGTGGCCCTCGATGTAACTGCAGCTGGCCCCAGGGCCAGCTTCCTGAAGAAGCCTTCCATCCCGATGCCCAGCTGTGGGCCTGGTTGTACCAGCCACCTGATAGGCTGTGGGGGAGCCTCAAGACCCTGTGATCTCACCTCAGCCTCCCCCTTCTTCCCCATCCAGACCCTCTATCCATATCAGCCCAGCCCCTCAGACCACCAGGAAGGCCCCTGTCACCTGTGCTTCCCTTCCACTCCTGTCATGGGCCTGCTGGAGAGGGAAGTCTGGGAGTGTTGGTGTATGGGTGTGGCCCGTGCAGCCCAGAGGCCTTTCCAGAGGGGGTTTCCCATAAGTTCCAAGCTGAGTTCTGCATTAGGAAGCTTTCCAGAGCCATAATACTGCTGCCATTGGCAGCACACTGGCTCTGCCAGCACTGTGCTAAGCACTCTGTGTGCATTATCCATGCAGCCCTCACCAGCCCTCAGAAGAGGGGAGGAAGTGGAACTCCTCACCTGAAGCCCCCAGGCTGTCTGCAACAGAGTTGGAGTCCACGTGTGGCCACCAGTTGCAGCCTACGCTCCTACCTGCTGCACAGGTGAGCTCAGGGTCAGCTTTTTCTAGCCCAAAGCAGCATGAGGTCCAGTGAACACAAGGCTCAGCCTCGGGCTTGCTTGTCTCTGCAGCAGAGCTAACCATAGTACTTTTCTCTGAATTGTCAGCAGTGAGTATGTGTTGAGCCAAGCACCGCTGGCTCTGGCTAGGTTCCTGGTTGGCAGAGGCAGTGCCTGCTTCAGGCCACGTGAGCACATGTGCACTGTGAGGGTGCCACTCTGCCTGCAAGGCAGTAGTGTTCACCAGTGTGAGCCCACTAGGGTGAGATAAGGGTTTTAACCTGCTGTTTTGGATCAATTCACCCTTCCTAGGGCAACCTGATGTCCTCTCCCAGGACAGCACTATGTTGATGCCAAATCTGATGAGTCCTTTGACCTGCCTAGTGCACTGTGGGCCAGAGCTCAGGGATCCTCCCGTCTGGGGGGAAGTGGGAGGGGAGAAGCCAAAAGGTCCAACATCCAGGAAAGCAGACCTGAACAATGGGCTCAGAATAAGAGGTGCTCAGGGGACACGCAGCTAGAAGCAGCCCCAAAGGGTCCCCCATTAGCCAGCCTAGCTGAAGCCACAGGAAGACCCCAGGGATTGTCTTGGCTTTCCAAGGAAGGCATACCTAGACAGCAGTGTATCTCCATACCCTCAAGTCACAGCCTGAGCTCGGAGGCTTCTTGGAGGGCCATTGCCTGTCATAGATGCTACTGGCTGGGCATTTGGTGGGGATCCGTGGTATAAAACTCCCAGAATCCTTCCTTACCTCCAGCCTCTGCACCCTGACTCTGTCCCTGAGTGAGGAGCCGGAGCCACAGCAGGACAGTGCTCAGCAGGCCTCACCTCCCCAGGGCTCTTCCCAAGGCTCCTAAGCCCTGAGAGGGCAGGGCCCAGGCCCAGGAACCCTCAGCTCTGGCAGTGCAACCTTCACCAGGGCCCCCTCTGACACATGAGCCGTCCTGATCGGATCACCGGTAATTGAGTTGCTCTGGGGGGTAAATTCTATCCAGATGCGGAGGGTGGGGTGGGCTTCCTGACTGGAGTGGGGGGCGGGGCACTGATACTTGGGCCATGAAGTCACCATGCCAAGTACCCAGCATGCCTGGGAAAGAACATCGTCTTCTGAAAAGCCAGAGGTGGAATTTGAAGGTCAGGATCTGAGTCTAGCTCCCTTGGTGGGCAGAGGTTGAAACTGCAGTCTAGCGACCAGAAGGGACCAGTCTGGCAGTGACAGTGGATTTGCTGGGTCAGGACTCCTGGTGATCTCCTATCAGACCAGGTCTCTTTTATCTGGGAATTTGGGATGAAAATAGATAGCACAGCCTCCCCCCTCAGAAATCCCCAACAAGCCCGGTTAGGAACTCAGCAAGTGGAGAATCTGTAGTTGGGGGAGGCCTTAATCACCTCCAGCTTGAAGCCCAAACCAGAGAGCACTCTGCATCTGCTTGCAGTGGGGAGAAGGCTCCAGGGGGAGGGCTACCAACCCGGGGTTCCCCATCTGGCCCTTGCCTCATGCAGTCCTGGGCAGCCTGTGGTCTGGTCCTCTTTCCCCAGGGGAGGCCCCTCCACATCTCTCTCCTTTGACCTCCCCTGGGCCACATACCTTCCTGGCTCCTTTGGGCCGACTTACTGGAAGGCAGGAAGAGGCCAGCCAGCTGGGGGTGGGGGGCATGAGAACTTGGAGAGAATGAGAGGAAATGGGGGGGAGTGGGCTGGGGTGGGGGGAGCCTGAGAAGGGAATTTTTTGCCTCCTGCTTCATGTTTTGGCTGCCTTCAGTGTGAACATGTCTAGGTGCCTTATCGTGAAGGCCAGCACAGCCTGTGTGAGAAAGAAGATCGTGTCTGCAGTGGAAAAGCCACATCTTGATAGAACAACCCTTAGGAGCGACACTGGGGGGCTCGTCTCAGCAGGCGCTGGGCCACATACCTCTGTCTGCCTGTCCCAGGCTGGGCCCCTCCTCTCCTCGCCACCCCCTTCTCCCACTCCACTCTCCCCCAAACGTGGCCTGTACTAAAACTATCAGGGAAGCCAGGACACCCACATTCTAGTCACGGCTCTGGCAAGGATCCTATGTGACCTGGGTCCAATTGCCTTTCCTCTCTGAGCCTTAGTTTCCCTTCAGTAAAGTACTGGCAGGAAGGGAGGGAGGGAGGGAGAGATGAACCAGATGGCTTCTAAAGATCTTTCTGGCATTACACTTTGTGATGCTGACATTTTTGTACTTGGTGATTCTATATGTTATGAAGTTTCCAACCTCCAACCAAATGCCATCCCATTCTAAATCGCTCTCCCTCTCTCCCTCTCTCCCTCTCTCCCTCCCTTCCTCCCCTCTTTCCTCCATTCCTCTGTCTCCCTTTGGAACCAGGGATTGAATCCAGCACCTTACACTGAGCTACATCCCCAGCCTGATTTTTTATTTTGAGGCAGGATCTTGCTAAATCACTAAGTTGTCCTGGCTGGACTTGAACTTGTGATCTTTATCTTCATGCCCCTGCCTCCCAGAGTGCTGGAATTATGGGAATACTCCACCATGCCCAGCTCTAAATAACTCACCTAAAAGATGCAAATCACTGGGCAGGGTGACACATACCTGCAATTCCAGCCTTTGGGAGACTGAAGCAGGAAGATCGAAAATTTGAGTCCCACGTTGGCAATTTAGTGAGACCCATCTCAAAATAAAAAGGGCTGGGGTAGGAACTCTGGGAGAAGGCCCTGGGTTTCAACTTCTAGTTATACAATTATAATAAAATAAGCAACTGTCTTTTGCTTTCCTGAGACACATAAAATGCTACCCTAAACAGAGCCCAACCCAGAACTTGTGCTCCTCAGAAGTGTTAATCCTGGCTCCTACCTAAGGAGTTCTGCAACCAAGCAAGGCTCCCAACCTTCATATTTTCTTCTCAAAGTGCCACACAGAGCTCCACATGAAAACAGGTGAGGCAATATGCCTGCTCCAACCAATCCCCTCTTCCCCTGCTTCTGCCACCCACAGCTCCTGACTCCCCCACAGCCCCAGGGCCCCACCAGAGCCCCTTTCTCAATTCTGGAGCTGCAAAAGGAGGCATGGGAGCAGAGAAAAGTGTCTTGGCTTAGCTGTGAACTTAAATCACCTTTCTCCCTCTCTTAGCCCCAATTTCATCACCTGAAATAGTTGGTGGCATAGTGGTCACCATGCCCATCCCCTGAGCTGTCCAGAGACCAATAGGGAAATGCTAGCAGAGTTAAGAGAATTATGGCTAGGAGCTGGGGAGATAACTCAGTAGAATAAAGCACTTTCCAGGCAAGCACAAGGGCCAGTTCCACCAAAAGAGAGAGAGAGGGAGGGAGAGAGAGAGAGGGAGAGAGAGAACTGTGGCTGAAAGTGGCTAATTGCATATTCCAAAGTAGCGGGTGGAGGGGATTCTGAATGCTTGCAACATAAAGAAATGATATGCCAATTACCCTGACCTGGACATGCACATTGTATATATGTGCTCAAATACCAGGTTAGACTTCATAAACATGTATAGTCATTGTGTCAATTTAAAGAAAAAAAATAAGAAAGTGTTCTACAAACCTAAGAGTTTTTGATGACGCCGATGGAGAACTTGAGTTCTGTGAATGTGAGGTCTGGGAGGGCATTTAAGAACTGTTCCTCGCTGATGGGGGAACTTGTCCCCACACAGTTAGAGAAACTGAGGCTCAAGGAGAGGAATGTGACACAGAGCACACAGCGAGGCAGCAGGGAACCAGAGGAAAAGGCCAGAACAGGAGAGACAGTGAGCCCCAGGCCTTGGCTCCCTGTCAGGAAAGTGCAGCTGTGAGTCAGGAAAGACCCACTGTGCTTTAGGGGCCATACCCAGCTGAGGACTCAGTGTGACCCCTTCAAGAGGTGCTGAGTCTGGGTTCCCCTGTCCAGCCCTGCAGGCCTGGAATGGGGAGGCTGCTTCTTTGTGTAGCCACCAAGTCCCAGCTCTTACCCATGTTTTTGTTCCCCAGGCAGAAAAGCCAGGCCCTCAACCACCCACCCTGCCCACTCAGCCCTGTCTGTAGCCCTCCATGCCACCCTCAAGCCCTCAAATCTCAGTCTGTGTAGAAGATTTCTCAGAGTATCTCTGTGCTTAGGCCATCTGGGTAGCAGGACAGGCGATGCCACACATGTAACCAGTCATGGGCGAAGTCAGCACCGACGTGCAGCAGAGCCAGCTAGGAGGGACATCTCCTGCCTCACATCTGACTTCATCCGGGATCTCATGTGCTGTGCTGTGTCATTCCTGAGCCAGGCTCCGCCAGGCTCCTTGAGACCACCAAAGGTGCCCACAGGGCTCCCAGATCACGGCTTCCCAGCCCCACACTGCCGGCTGTCCCTTGGAACCCCTTCTGTCCCACTGCTCCAGTCAGCACTATCCATCAACCTGAACAGACACTTCTCCAGACACTGGAGAAGTGGGCCACACTGCTCACAGTACATGTTGCAGGTGTAAGAACCAGAAAGAGACTTCCCTGAAATCATACAGCAAGTTAGGGACAGGGCAGCTAGCAGAACCCAGGGCTCCAGCATTCCTGTACAAGCCCTGTAGACTATCGCAAGAAAAGAACTTCCCTCCCTGTCCTGCATCTTCACTGGCCCCAGTCCCACCCCCAGGTTGCCACCAGCCAGCCTTGTCCTTGCTGCCTGTCTACGCAACTCAGGGCTACCCCAGGCAGGGCCCTGGACCAGCATCCCCTAGACTAAGGTCTAAGAAGGACAGTTTGAAGAACCAGGTGTGTTCAGACTCCAGAGCACAGCTGACAAACCTTAGCAGGGCTGTCGTGGGCTCCAAAGGCAGCAGTCAGAGGGCAGAGGTGACACCAGAGGTAGACCTCTGCGCAGTTTGCTGAAGAGCCTTTAAATAGTCACAGTGGTGGGGGAAAGAGAAGCCTCGGTAGCGCTGAGCTTCCCCCAGCAGTGGGAGGCAGAGGTGGGAGGAGGTGTTGGAGGAGAGGCCTCAGAAGCCCTTTCTGTCCTGAGAGGGTGTGACTGAGGCAAACACACACCGCCACTCATGCTCATAAACCAGTCACACAGACACAAGCCCTCTGTACTCTGACGGCAGGGTCAAGCCTCCATCGCTGAGTTGTGTCTGTCCCTTAGGCCATGGGGTCAAGGGGGAAAGGTGCTCGGAACTCCTGAGGGCCCTGATTTGCACTGGCTGGCCCCTGGGTGCACACCATGGTCTCCTCTCCTCAAGGAATCTCTAGAGTCTTCCCACTAGGAGTGTTCTCTCCTACAACCAGACTCCCAAGGCAGTAGAAGTTGCCAGCCTAATTCCACCTTGAATCAGAAAATGGTTTTCCTTCATGGAAACAACTAACCTTTTAGCAGTGAAAAGGTTACCCCTCACAAAACATTCTCTCATAGGTCAAGGGTAGAGGTTCAAGATTTAAAAATTGAAAATACAGGAAGGCCCATCAACTTGAATTTCAGATAAGCAATAGGCAATGTTTTTTAGCACAAGTACAGTTTATGCAATATTGGGGTTGTACTTACATTAAAAATGACTTACTGTTCATCTGACATTCGAATCTAACTGGACAGCTTGTATTTTATCTGACAGAATTGAAAAAAGAAAGGCTTACTTTGGTGTGAACCTGTCCATAACACAGCTCTCCCATTTTATAATCTCCTTTTTTATCAGAGAGAGCTGTAATCTCAGGCACTAAGTAAAATTTAACATTGTTTCACGATTATTATATTCTACTTATATGGTTACTATGTATGGGAAGTGATACACTGTTCTATTTATAGTAGCAATATAAATTCCTTTTGAAAGAAATGTAGTCATGGTTTTAAAAGTGACTCAATTAAAAGAAAAAAATATTATGCAAGGAATGGCTAAACACGAAAATGACCCAAACCAAGGAGGTGGAGCCCAAGAGTCAGACTTAGGCTGTCTAAGAAGGTACTTTTACCCCTGGCCCTGTGGGTTCCAAGGGCAGAACCCTTGGGGTTCCAGGGAGGTCCTGTCCCGCCCTGCCTGGTCCCTTGTCCCTCGGGCATAGGTCCCTGGGCAGCCCGCAGGAAGCACAGAGCTCAGCATGCACCGCCCTTCCAGGAGAGAGGTTTCAGCTCATTCTCCATCCCCACAGTTCCCCTTTACACAAAACAGCCTCCCCGCTCTGGGCTCAACTTCAGAGAGGCAGTTTCTGAGGAGGCAGCCGCCAGGGACTTCTCAATGTGTTTTCAAGTCAAATCCAACCCTTTTCGGCTTGGCCAGGAAACCACCCCCACCCCTGCTTTCCACTCTGGCTGCCTTCAGGAGTCAGGGCTACAGGGCTACAGGGCTACAGCGCCACATTCCCCAAACCCCCGTCCCCACCTGCCAGGCCTCTGGCCCCTGTGCCTGGCCCCCTTTCCTCATCCTCCCCCAGCCCTCCAGCCTCAAAACACAGAAGAAAATCCTGGAGTCAGACCTACAAGGTTGGAAGGGAAAACTTAGACCACACTGGGCTGGTTCCCTCTCCACTCCCTTTTTAATCACCACTAGCATCAGCAGTGACAGAGCTATTTTTTTCAGAGCCTGGTCACATATCAGGCATTGCTAAGTGCTTCCCCCAGATTTTTTTATTTCAGAGACTTTCCAAACGAGGCTCACCATTATCCTGCCTTATAGAGGAGCAAGTTGAGGCTCATCTGTGCTAAGTAACTTAGCCAAGGTCAAGTTTACAGTTGTAGGGGACAGAGCCCAGGATTTGCATCTAGGCAGAGCAACTGTGGACTCCCACACATCATTTCCGCCCTCAACTGCAGGGTATCAAAGCCAGAAGAGTTCTGGGAAGCAAGGTGGGGACGCAGAGGTCCAGGATGACACAGGCTACCAGGCTGTTCTCTCTGAGCAGCTGCAGTGCTCCACCAATCTGTCCTGTGGCAGAGCAGCCCCTTGGCATCACCTTCAGGGCCCCATATAGGCCCTTCAGCTAGGCCTCACTGAGAGGGCCCCACCACCCCCTCCAGGAGCCTGTGGTCCCAGCTGGAGTGGAAGCAGGGAACCCCTCCTGCGAAGGCCTGGAGACCATCTCAGGCTTCACCACCCCCCCCCTTCCTCAGCAGAGTTGGATCTCCCCAGGGCAGAGCAGGCTCCCGCCCAGACATCAAAGAGCCTGAGCGGCTGCGGCTTTGATGGAAGTCTTGTAGGGTAATAGGAAACATGAGGATGACACTGTGCCCCAGCCCAAAGAGCAAGGCTTGGAAAAATGCAAAGAAGAAAATCTTGGCAGCCCTCCGCCCGGGCTTTGGCTGAACTCAGCCCCTCGCAGCTGCTGGCAGCCTGTCCTCTCCCCAATAGGCTGTTTGCAGTCATCCCTGGGGATTCAGGTCCCTGTGTGCCCCAGGGGTTGGAGGCTTTGCTCCTGCAGCAGAAGTTTGTCCATTGGGCCCTCCCTCCCAAGCTCCAGAGAGTGCTGCAGAGAACACCAGAGCTAGGGCCTTGGATGGGGGCTCTCGGGGACTCAACATGAGCCTATATGAACACTCTTTATCCCACCCCAGACCTTGAGACTGCATGGCACAATTCAATTATTTGCTTTTCCACTTCCTGTCAAAGGAAGCAATTAACCAGCCCATGGAGATGATAGTCTGGTGCTATCTGCTGAATTGAATACATACACACTTTTGCCATCCATATCCATTTCAGGAAGATACCCAGCACGTGTACTAGGTCGTATGCTCAAAGATGGGTGCACCAGGATGCAGTCTTTGCAGGGTGATGTGCAGAAGCAAAAGGCTAGAAACAAGGTCAGTGTCCATCAGTAGGGGAGGGGTAATGACGTGCAGAGCTTCCATATAGCAGGCCAGTGTGTGGGAGCAAAATCAACAACACAGACTTATGTGTGCTGCTAAGAAACAATCTCAAAATCATCCAGTGGATGCAACTGTGTATATAAGATACTACCACTTATAAAAACAAGGGATGGGCTAGAGTATGGCTTAGTGATAAAGCACTTGCTTAGCATGTATAACTGGCTTAGATACCAGGCACCTCAGAAAAAGGGGAAAGCTTATGGCTACAGTGAATCAGCATAGCCCAGACTCTCTCCGAGGATATGCAAGAGCTGTCCACAGGGTTTGCTTCTTAACAGAGAACTGAGGAGGAGAGAGAGGAATTTATTTTTCACTAAGCATTCAGTTGACGGGCTGGTGAGATGGCTCAGTGGTCTAAAGCACCTACTTAGAACAAGCTAAGCTAAAGCAAA
>NDGN011377473.1:0-26275 GCA_002564285.1 Tympanoctomys barrerae
TTACATTCTCTTAATGAATAGAGGGATTTGTTGTAATAGTGTTTGTAAATAGAATATCATGTCGGCATCTTGTACAGCAAATGACCGCTAGGAAGAGAGTATGCACTGTGTTAATTATTGAAAGTGTCATACCAATTTAATTTGAAACCATTTCATTGCTATTTGTCTCTCAATAAAATTATGGAAAAAAAGAGAAAATATCCTAGTGAAAAAAAAGTAGTCTCAGTGTATCACCATCCCCTGGTAATATCAGGTATCTATACTCAGCCATATAACACATACCTACTGATGTTTCGGCCAGAAATGGATCATATCCCTGGTAGAGGTCCCATAGGATTTTCTAATTTTTTTCTATTATTATTTTGTATGCTTTAAATGTAAAAATAAACCGTGCCGGCCCACCCCCGGGTGCACTGAGCTGACCACCAAAACTGGGCGTTGTGGTGCATGGCTATAGTCCCAGTGCTGGGGAGGCTGAGACAGGAGGATCACTATGAGTCTGAGCTGCATAGTGAGACCTTGTACCAAATACATACAAAATAAAATAAAATAAAATAAATTTTTTAAATTAAAAAAGATTTTATTTGCCACAGATGATGTAGCTGTCTCAGCTTGTATAAACACATTATATGGCATCTAAACAATAAAACTGCCTCACAGTGCACCTGCCTGGATGAATTCTCTTCATTAAATGATATAGCATTATGTTTGCCATGCTTCCAAATACCCGTTTTGGGTATTATTATTATTAGTCTTTGAAAGTCAGACACTTGATTACTTTTAAACATTTACTTTCATTAAGAGTTGCTTCTTCTGAGCAGCTTTTTAGAGGCTATTTTTTTCAACAACAATATCCTCTTCTTATCCTCTCTTTTTTTGTTAACATGGTTAAAATATGACTTTGTTGAAGGGGAGCAGAACACAATAAATCTGTTTACCCTTTAGGGAGAAAAAAAAAGAAAGAGAAGGAAAGAAAAACTTAGCAATGGTGCAGGGCCCTTTCAGGAATCAAGGTGTTTAAATGATTCGTGCCGTGTTGTACTGTGACCTGGTTCTTTGAACAACGTGTGCAATGTGACAAATGACACAGGAAGAAAACACAAGGCAAATTCTGACCCCAGTCAAATTGAGCACAAAGTAAAGCCTCTGTAAAGCAATTTTCAAATAGCCCCTGAGCAGAATGCTTAACGATCAATTTTCAAGGACTGTGAAAAAAACACAAAGCAGCACAGTTTAATAAGCTTGACTGCCTCAGACGGAAGCTGCTATGCACATGCCAATTGATGGTAGCCAAGTCAGGGACTTGGGAAGCAAGAAGCCAAATGATTATCAAAGCTAGATTTGCTTGGTGAAATGAAAATGAAAATATGAAAAGCATCTATACAATGATGAAGGCTGCTTTGATTATATCTATGTGCTTTCGATTGTCTCCCAAGTCTGTTAACTGGCTTCAGCTATTAATAAGAAGTTGTTTGTTTTTAACAAGCAACTTATAATTTGTCTGAAAAACATTCATGGTAAATCAGTTTGTTTGTGCCTACGTTTTGCCTACTGCAGGGAAAGCAAACCTCCTGGTTTGGGATTTGTGCCATCTTTTAGCTGGATGTCTGTCTAACTGCAAAGAATTTTGTGCAGGTGCCTAAGCTATATTATGGAAGAGTATTCCTCCAGCAAAATAGCAAGTAAATAGCAAAGGGGTGGGTGCGGAGGATAAGCTAAATTTATCCTCTCATTTTCTTTTTGAAGCTTGCTTTATGGCTTAAAAACGACAGTCTAAAAGGACTATTGGAAAAGACCATTTCAATGACAAATAAACTGTATCTTTAAGTCAAGGTATAATTAAAATCAGTGTATGACATTCTCTTGAATGTGATAGAAGATTTAAAAAGAATAATAAATGGGAACCATAGGCATATCTTTTACTCATGGAAATACATTTTTATCAAATAATAAATAGAATTCTTTCTCTTGGAAAGCAGGAAATATAGACCTGTTTACTTCCGGTACTGTTTCAGAGTTATGGGGGTAGCTCTCCCTTATGAGCCACTGTGTAAAAGAAGTGCCATAAGATATTCCATTAATGTCAGGGAAATAAAGTGAATCCCATCATCAAGAATGCATATGAATGGTATAATGAAGTCTTTGCTGATTAAATAAATGTACCAGTGTATCTTAGGGGCCTTTCCTGCATCTACTGATACATAGCAAGTGAATATTTACCTAAATTACAAAAGAAAGAAAGAAAAGAAAAGAGTAGAAAAAAGAAAAGAAACAAAAAGAAAAGAAAAGAAGGAAGGAAAGTACACCTTGAGGCAAGGGCAATGAAGACAATGCCTCCCATTCTTTCATAAGCAAAGTACCAGTGAGTGCCCCTTCACACAGTCTGTCTTGAGGAAAGAATGAATATTCTGGACAGCAGATGGTGCTGAAACCTCAGCAGAAGAGAAAGACTTCACTTCTGTTTAAACTGCTGTTCGCAGCAATATCCTACATGTTTTCAGACTTCTGCATTTAAAGACTACACTTTGGGAAAGAGGCAATAATTCTCATTTTCTAAAGTGGTACTTCTTTGTTTGCTTATGGATTTGAGGAGAGGTCACTCGGGAGCACGTGCTGCTCAAAAGCATGGTACTAATTTCTCAGTGAACACTATTAGCTAACATTCCTTTATTTGATGTGGATAGGACTGATTATAAAATCAAACCTCTCCTTTTCTCTACCACCAGTCCGCTTCTCTCGTGATGAATATGTTTGGGGATTTGTCTGTAATTCTAAGTGAACTTTTTCCTGACATCCTAACATAGGAATGCCTATTAATGTCTTCTAGGGCCCCCAGAAACTGCTGTAATGCTCTGTTTGAGTTAGGGTCTTCCAGTTGTATGGCCTGCTTCACAGAGGGCTCCATATACACTTCTGAGGAAACTGAAAGGAAAGAAGATGAAAGTCAGTAGACTCCTGATTAAGATTTTGCTACTGCTCTTCATTTTGAGGAGGAAAACACAAATTGCTGGAAAACATAGTCTTGTAAAGAAACTGCCCTGTGGAGTGGATTTGAGGGTCACTGCACACTGAGTCCAATCTTCCACACCAGAGAGGGAAACTTTTTTTCATTGAGAGTTGTTGACCCAAAAAGAGAAAGAATCAATTGAGGGTCAAAGAAGTAAAAAGCAACTTAATTCAGTTTATTTCAGAGAGATGTTTACAACTTTTCATGTTTTTGAAATTAGGTACACGGGACAAAAAAAAAGTCTAAGGACACATCAAATAATTTAAAGCTTAACCTGTGTAAAGGATAGTAGAGGTAGGGGAGAACGGGAAAACAGGGAGGTGAAAATATAGAAAAGCAGCAAAAAGGCAGAAGGGAGCAGAATGCTTTATCTTGCAAGCACCAAGGTTAGCACATTTTAGATAAAGGACAAGCACACCATGGTGATGGTGTGGGGCCTTGAATAATTTAATTATTTTATTTTATTTTACTTTTATCCATTTTTTAAATTTTTGTGGCTTGGAGGAGTGAACTCAGGGCCGAGGCAAGCATTCTACCACTGAGTAATATTTCAGGTCGTCTAGACTCTCTTTTTATAAATAAAAAGACAGTTGCTTTTGGAGCAATATCTTACTCTTTGTTTTAAATTATTAAAATAGAAAAACTGTTCTGGGCAAACTGTGCCTTTGTAAATTTAGTCACCATAGACACACTGTATATTCTGCTTTCACCAGAACACCAGAAGACGGTTTTGTTTGTTTTTAATGTGTTTGGTACAGGGTCTCACTATGCAGCTTGGACTCATAGCTATCCTCCTGTTTTCAGCCTCCCCAGTGCTGGGATTATAGGTGTGTGCCACCATGCCCAGATTTGGTGGCCAGCTCAAGGTGCCTAAGGGCGGGACTGGTACAGCATGTGGTGCCAGGGATTGAACCCTGGTCCTGGGCCAGCCTAAGCAGGTGCTTAGTCCACTGAGCTATCTTGCTGGCATTCAGAACTTAAGAAGTGTTCTAATTCGACCCAAACTCTCATACTTTCCAAACCTATACTTGCTAGCCTCTGCAGTGACAATGGAGATTGCCACGGTGATAAGCAAGGCATTCCAGTATAGTGGTACCATGGTATTTTCTGGAAATACTCAGCATTAAAAATCAGAGTGGTACTTCAGGAAGATTTATTAAGGGCAAAAGGGAGCAACAGCTGTCTGCCTAGGTCTTGTTTAATTGGAAAAACTAACAACCTCATTCCAGAAACATATTAATTACTTGAACTAAAACAAACAGTGCCCGGTCAAAGGATGAGTGGGAATGTGCACTTAAATGTCTATTTGCCCATCTTTTTAAACATGGCAGGAAGTGGATTTACTTTTTAGATTATCCATTAGTGTCTAACAGCTCATCATTAATAGGGAATATAGTGAGGTAAGATGTGCCTAGGTTACAACAAATGTGTACACATTATTTGTATGCGTCACGTTGAAGTCACTAGGATGCTTCTCCAGATTTTAATGGAAAGGGTGAATGTGGAGCATTACAAATTGCTGAAGCATCAAACAGACGACTTATCAGAAATGCAGGTAAGAAAAATTTGTTAATTTGTTGAAACAGCAAGATCTGTAAGAAATACGAGCCTTTGTTTCTGTAGATAATTCTATAATTTACAAAAACCTTTCTACATATTATCCTTTTGCTTTCTACAAGACAGATTATCTTGCATTTTGACACCATACCAGGACTTTCCATTTTTCAGGATCCCAAAAGACACCCTTCACAGAGGAGCCAAAATATACCAGAGCAACATGGCAACTCATGAAGCCCTGTCATCGTTTGCCTTGGACTAAACTTCTAAATAATGCTGAAGTACCAGAAATAAACAAATAAACAGTTTGTTTGCACAAATAGTTTAATGCACATAAGCTCATGACCAGGACCTCAGAAATAGTAACTAGAAGGTATTTGTCCAGGAGTAAGAGGCCTTCTCTTAGTAATGCCTTGATGCTGACTTAGATTTGCTAAAAATTTTAGCATGATGAAATGTATGCAACACTTAATTTAATGCCTAAAACCCTCATTTTCGACTCTGGCCATATAACAGTGATGCATCAGTAACCATCAAGAAATCATTTGATATCTCTGAGCAGCAGTTTTCTCATCTGTAATTTGAAGGTGATGGCATTTGGTATTCCAGGATGACTAAGAAATTTAAATGGGTTAATGGATTTTAACATGCTTCATAAACTGTGCAGGGCTACACAGTGTGAGATACTATTATTATTCTTACCACGGGTGCCAAGAATTTTTTTCAGAGGGAAAAGTAAGGATGAAACCTATTTTGAGAGTAAGAAGAGGGTGACATTCTAAGGGAAAGAGCTCATTGCAGTAAGTCACAGTTCCAAGACAGCTGCTGGTTGCTTAATAAAAGCTAGAGAGGATGACAAAGTAATTTCTGGTTTAAGCATGAATGCTCAAGCACATGAGTTTATGTTTGACTGCCAGATGCTTCAAGCTAGCTGTTAAATCCAAAGACACTTCATGCACCAACAGTATTCTGGCATCTCAAGTCAGAGGACTGCATAAATGCACATTCCATAGGAAGAGATGTCATTGTAAAATTACTCCAAAGAAAGAATTGTGAAACTTATGAGCGAGGCAGCTCTCTCAGAAGGAATCACTAAAACACTGGTTTGAAAAGGAGGTAAAACATACACGTGGAGAATGGAGTTCTACAGTGCCGATCGGTTAAAAACAAACAACAAAAACCAATACTCCTTCTCTTTGGTAATGAGGAAGACCATTTTACCAAAGGGCTGGAAGAGGTTGCCTTTACAATTTCTGGAAAAGTTTACCTTTATTACCCTCACCAAGACTTGAAATATTCAAGGAATGCATATATTAAAATTTTTCATTTTCCCTTTTGTTTCATGGTTATCTGGTACATTATTAAATGAGGAGAAATTGAAACAAAGACAAGCCATATTTCCTATCAATGACTAGCTCTTATAGAGTGGAATTATCATTTTTTGTCTTTGGTCAAATGATGATAATACCATGAGGGCCACTATTGTCATCATTACACATCATCATTGCTAACATCACTGAAGCTTATATACATTGTGTGTGTACCACATGCCAGATCTGTACCACACAAGGTATTTATAATCTCATTAAAAATAAGCACCGTGTGGTCAGAGAATATGTCTCTCTTCCTCAGCATAGATAACTCATATGCAGCATAGTTATGAACAGGGGTGTTCAGTTCATATCTACAGAGTAAATGAACACTACCTGTGAGCCTTTACAATTTTATGATGGAGGTATAATTATTATTACCATCTGAAAGACAATGTATGAGAGTCCCAAGATATTCCCCAAAGCTACCACCTCATTAGAAGAGGACAGGTATTCAACCTCAGGTCAGGATAACTCCAAAGCCCTGGAAGGTACTGATTTCCATTCCTATATGACTGCAGCTCACTGCTCACTTTAATTTATTGTGGAAGAGCTGTTTGGGTGGCTGCCAATGTTTAGATATAAATGAGCTTTGTGTAATTCTCTTTTTATTTCGATAGAATGTGACATGATGTGTTGGAACCAGAGCTACTTCCAGGAGCCAAGATATAAGAAGCAAGAGGAAGAAATGGGGATCTTCTGAGTCCACAAAGCTCAGGAGAAAAAGGTCCAAGAGAAGAATGGCAAGAAGCAGCTTGAGAAAATCCAGAAGGGCATCACTGGACTTCACTGCCTAACATCCTGTGCGTAGTATGTATTGCTTATGCCAAGAACCTTCAGAGGAGGAGAAAACAAGTGAACTCTTAAAATCCTATTTAACAATTTCATTCCAAACTATGCTAACATGGCACACATGCACACATATGTTAGAAAATCAAATCCCTAAGGTATTATCTTAGGGACTGAAACATGTGGGCAATGGATACAGAATCACTGAGTTTTCCTTCCTATCCTTTCCTATCTTGACCCCATGGAAGTGATTTATTTTCTCAGTATCCCAGGGTCTCCAGAATCAATTGTGACAATAATGGAGCCTTTTAACTCTGAGAATTAATGCAACTTTTTTTCCCTGTCTTTTAGATACAGTGTCCCACCATGCAGCTCAGGCTGGCCTTGAGCTTGATTTGTAGCCTAGGCTGGTTTGGAACTTGCAATGATCCTCCTGCCCCAGCTTTCCTAGTGCTGGGATTGCAAGCATGACCACCGCGCTCCACTCAGTGCAACATTTTAAGAGCAAACCTTGCTACAGAGTAAGCACTCAAACAATGATAATTAAGAATGTAGCAGAAACAAAAATCCTTATACTATCCAATAATGCCCTATAGGGCCCCAGTTGATATTTTGATGAAGACAGAAATCCTAAGAACAAAGCACTTCCTTTGGGGGTAAAGGCAAACACCTACACTTTGAAGAACCAAACTGAAAATTGCTCATGCTATATTCTGGTAGCAAAGTGGTGGAGAGTCCACACAGAAGGCTGCTCTTTCAAGAGAAAGGCATCTCATCCACATGTGCAGAGACCAAGGAAGGGGAGAATAACAGTTAATGAGAGTAAAAGATGTCCAAATAATTCTCCTAAGAAATGCTGTGGGTTTCTAACCTCAGATGAAAAATCTACCTCAACTTTACAGAGAAACCAAAGGGAAAATGGAACTGACAGCTACTACAGTTGATAACAGATGCTCAAAACAAATTGTGCTAGTGAAAGTATCGCAAGGAAATTATCACTGTACATGGATGTTTCCTTGCTAGATCAGTGTACAAACACGTAAATAGATGGCACAGGTGCTTTCACGCTCATTTGCCAGGGCAGCATACCAAGTTTGAAGACCATCCCTTCAAATGACATCCAGTGAAAGAATTATCGTGCTTGTTTTATCCACATTCCAGGACCCCCATTAACACTCCGGACATCATCAGGCACTGTGAAAAATGCTGAAGACAGGACAATATGACCCTGAGCTGAGAAGATTAATAACCGGTGAATAACTAAACTAGCTCACTGATAGTTTGCTATGCTGATTTCTACAGCTATCTTAATGGATTATTTGAGTAGTTTATGGGGCATAGCCAAAAACCACTTTATTGAGGGACATGAAAGATTGGAGCAAAGTCTAACTGAGTAGTACCTTTGGCTTTTATACACAGAATCTTTTGAAACCCTTGTTTTCCTCTCTTGTCTTCTATTTTATAATTCTCTGGAGGCCAGAAATTTTACAAGGTCTAAGAGTTGCTTTTGGGAAGTCAGCACAATTTTCCCCATGCACAGTAAGACTGCTGTCTTCACAGGGACTCCTGAGGTGCACCGCAGCACTCTGCACAAGGGTACAGCTGGAGAGAAGAGCTGGCAAGGTTCAGATGGGCAATTTGTTCCCTAATGGGAGTCAGTAAAAATTTACCAGCAAACAGATCTGTATTCTAATACTGAAGTGTACTTTTGTGATGCTGAACACAGATTGAGAATCCTCATCCTGTTAGTGACTGCTGGCATTTATATTGTATGCTTGTTGCAAATAACTGTGGTTTATAAGTTGCCTAAGAACAGTGAAACTGGAATAACCAAGCAAACTCCTTGGGTCTTCACGTCACAGAGCCATCTCTTATCCATGCTATTTGACCATGTACAGCTGACCAAATATTTATGTACTTCCATGATTTTACAGGGGTAAAAGAGTAACAAATGCTAACAATTAATAACAATGATTATGTGGCAGGCCCCATGCTGGCTTCATTCCATGGTATTTAATTTCCTCTTCATAATAACCCTGCCAGGGTTCTGAGAGCCTTCTAATTTTGTTCTCTAAATTTTATTTAAAAAGTAGTACAGGTATTTCTTAAGGATCTAAACCTATGAAGGACAGAAAGTATAGCTGTGAGGCATCACCTGGGGATATTTGGAAGCAATTATACAGCAGACACAAAACCTTAAATCTTAAGCTGGCAGGAGGGAAAAGACAGCAAAGTAGTTCGACTTTATAGATCATTCCTCCCAGATTAAGAAACTGAGGGCATCAGGTACCCTTGGAATTGGAGCCACGGAGCTCTCAAAGGTGAATGTTGTTTAGCATAAGTCAGTCCTGCAGATGTGCTATTTCAGGTGGCTGAGTGGCTGACCTGCCCCTTGTAAGAAGGCTTGTATCTTACTTTGTAAGCAGATAACACAGGGGAAGGCCTCTGGGCCAGGATATACAGGATGAATTGAGAATAGCAGGGTGTAGTCAAAGTTCATGCAGCAAATGCTGAGATTTCCAGTCTCTTTTCCAACTTGGCTTAGAGGCAAGAGATACCTACATCCTCTAAGAAAGATGCTGGGTATTTGATCCTCATCAGCCTAAAAGAAAACCTTGAAAAGTTGTTTTGTGGGAGAGATCTCCAGTGAAATGGCTAAAGAGAAGAAAGTTGGAGAGATACAAATTGCTTTTCAGGGAACCACTGCAGAGCAGTTTTCAGAAGAAGAAAGAAGGAAGGAGACACTAGCTCCAGGAAATAAGGCATCTAATAAAGGAAAGAGATGTGAAATTTCCCAGGAGGATGGTGACAGTGTGTCCTGGGAAGATATTTTATAGTAGATATAATAATATTGTAAGAAGTTTTTGAAAACTGGTCAAAGTTTTTGGCTTGACTTAGTGGTATGCATGTTACAGAAAACTAAGAAACAAACAAATACTGAAAAATATTAAAAAGGAGGAAGAAAAGAAAGAAAGGAAGGAGGGGAGGGAGGAAGGAAGGAAGGAAGGAGAAAATATAATCTGGTTTGCACATCAATCACCTGTTGCTGGAACACCTGGCCTAACATATACAACTTCAGTAAGAAAAGGTTCATTTTTGCTCATAGCTTCACAAGTTTCAGGTTTCTGACTCTGTTACAAAAACACCATGGTGAAAGAAAGTGGTGGAGAAAAGCTGCTTACCTCCTAGTAGTGAGGAAGCAGACGCAGAAGGAAAAAGAGCCGGAGAGAGGGGCCAGGGATAAAAATCAATGCCTCCAGGTTCCACCCCAGTGATCTATTTCTGCCAGCCAGGCAGTGCGGCCAGGACCAAAACTAGCCAGTGCTGATGATGCAGCCCCGTCCCTCAGCCTCTCCTCTGAGGACCAATTCCAAAATAACCTTGAAGCTGATGAATCAGTGCCTCCCCGAGGACCAAGCCCTCAGAACACATCTTCTTGGGAGCTACTTCATATTTAAACATGATAGTTTGTCTGAGTGATTCCTTTGGAACAACATTGTATACTGTTGGTTATATAATCATGGCAAAATGATCTAACTAGAATTATGATTTATTTGTATCAGTGTCTCAGTTATTCTTCTTTCATTGCTGGGACAAATACCCGACTCCCAAGTTGAAGGAAGGAAAGATTTATTCAGCTCACAGTTACTGGAGGTTTCAATCCATGTTCAGCTGATTCCAACACAGAGCAGCACAAAACAGAAAGCAACCTTTCATGGCAGCAGCAAAGAGCAAGAGCACAAGGGAGGAATAGCAGCAGCTCAAGCAGCTAGCTTCTGTAAGCTCCTTACATTGTAATGCAAATTACTTGCCCCAGGGCAGGTGCAGCATCCACACCCACAATAATCAATCACAAACTCCAGAAGCCCCCCAAGACTGCCTAAGGCTTTGGGGGAACACCTAGACACAAACCATAACAATCAGAAACATATGTATGTGAAAGACAGCTGAAATTCATTTTCTTATAAATTGAAAGATAATCCTTGAAATTGATGAATCAAGAGACAGCCACGGAACAGTGTTATTTAAAGGTGAAAGTCAATGTCAGATTGAACAACAGAGCTCCAAATAGGTGAAAGTACTTCCCATAACACAGCCCAGTGGTGGTAAACCTACCATACACGTGTTGCATCAGGTTGTATCACTGAAAATTCTAAAAGGTTCACCATTCCTGAGATAGATTACAGACCAGGAGGGAGAAGTAGGAAAGTTTTTTTTTTTCCCTCATACTAAATCTTTTAGAAATATCTGATTATTTATCCTTTTTTTCCCCTATGTATAACTCTAGGGGAAACTTTAAATTGAAAAAATGAAACATTGTCAGTTTGATGTTATTTGTATTTCAAAGATGAAGAAACCAAGATTCAGAAAGTTCACACAATGAAATAAGTAGCAGAGGAGAAATTTTAACCTGGGTTTGCAGAGGCTCTTAACTATGACGTAAAGGTGGGTGTTTCTAGAGGCTGGGCTACCCTTTATTTTCAAATGTTACCTAGACATAGTGTCATGTGTGAGCTATGCCAGCAACACAGACCAAAGGTGCTTGTGCCTTTACATAATGCCAGAATTTATTGAACAATAATAGATTAATGGTACGCATCAGTTTCATTAATCTTATCTGCCCAAATGCTCAAAATTTACAATAACCTGTTGGCTGGGTGACTACAGGTTCTTTTATTTAAATCTTAATTACTAGTTTCTGTAACACTCAATTCATATATCACAAGT
Organism: Tympanoctomys barrerae; assembly: GCA_002564285.1. Taxonomy (NCBI): domain Eukaryota; kingdom Metazoa; phylum Chordata; class Mammalia; order Rodentia; family Octodontidae; genus Tympanoctomys; species Tympanoctomys barrerae. Next base: position 11,452 of record NDGN011377473.1, read on the forward strand.
CACACGATAGTACACTGGTCATATAACAGCTAAGAAAGGCTCACCGCTGGCTGTAGGATTGAAGAGGTAGTGCTAAGAGTAAAGTCAGAGGTGTGAAAAGTCACACCATAGGTGGCTAGACGATATTGTAGACCGAAAACTTCTTAGAGGCAGAGAACAGCATTGCTCTGGAGCCCAAGTTCAGAAGGAGGCAAGTCAAGGGGGCCAGGTCAAGCAGGAAAGTTACACTGAGCTAGAGTTAAGGGGTAGAGAGCAGCTCATGATGCATCCGCATGGTATGTTCATGCATGCCCTGATGAGGCAGCAGATCATTGTGTGTCGCTGTTACACCCCAGTGTTGGGTGCCCCTCCTCTTATACCATCCAGATGGGGAGGTTGCATCCTCCTTTGAGCTGGTATATCTGATAAGCTCACAAACCTGGTATTCTCTGATATGGCTTTTACATGTCATGTGTCTATATACCCTGATTTAACTTGATAAGTTTGTAGATGAAAATTATTATTAACAAAATTTATTTATTAGTTTGTACCTCATTATTGCTCCATGCAGCTGGGAGAGTTTCTTTTTCAATAAGTTTGTTATGTCCAACATCTGGTAAATGTTGATTTCCTGACAAGTTATTAAGTCAATCCTGCCTCAGCATTTGCTCTCAAAATGGAGCAAACTGCTGTTTTATAAAATGTAGCACAGCCTGAAAGCTATTCTACACAACAGAGAATAACTCACAACTGGGCACACCCTGCGTGGCACACATGGCTAAAAGCACAGTGTGATATTTGATAAATGTGTACAATGTATAATTACCAAATCAAAATAACTAATGTTTCCAGCTCCTTATCAGTACTCTGTTTGCAGCTTTATTATACATTTTATGAATAAGTAGAAGACTCACGTTTCTGCATCAGGGAAAATGCGAAGTGCAGTTATAATGCTACCTCTCTGAAGATAAGCAACAAGTCAGAAAGGTAGATATTATGCTCATTTTACAAGGCATAATTTGAAGTCTAGGGAGGAAGGGAAGAAATTAGAGTTTTCAGAGATGCATTGCAAGGAGCATCTTTAATTCTCCTTACCATGTTAAATAAACTGGGAATACTGTCAGCCTTTATATGAGATTTTAGTTTTCTCAGTCTAAACTCTGATTGTTTGACTTGCTGTTAGTCTCAAGAAATTAAGCTCTGATTTGTTTGTTGCCTTTGGAGGAAGCGTGCCCGGTAAAATGCTTCCTGACAGATTTTTCATTCTGTCTCCTAACATTTATTTGGAAAAATGGCATTTTTCTGCTTGACTCATTGTTTCTGCAAGCAGGAGCTTTGATGTGAGGCCTTGGCATTGCCCCTAGAGTGACAGTGGAGAAGATGCTTCCTGTGCACTGAGGACCTACTCAGTTTGATGTCAGGTTATCATTCCTAACAATTACCACCTCCGCTCCTTGAACAGAAGCCGTTATCTCAAATATGGAGATAGGTGTTCTCCACATGGCTGAAAACAGAGCAATGTTTAATTTATATCCTGAAGGACTCTTCCTGCAGACCCCGGAAAAGCATACCAGAGAAACAGCATTAGCTCCAAACATGCCCCTTCTCAACACTCTGAGGGTATGTATGACTTAGGGTGGACATATGTCCATCCTTAGCCAGAATGCCCTGGGTTATATCTATTATATTGTATTTTCTTAATAGAATATTGTCCAGAAAACAGGCATGTATTTGATTAACTCAATACATTCTTCTACAAACTGTTTTAAAATAAAGGTAACTCCATTTCTTAGGTGCTTTAAATGAAACCAAGTCATTTGACAAATGATAGTACCCTTTGGGTCAGACATTATAGATAACCGCAGGCAGAGCCAGGTGACACCTTTTGTAGGCTATTGATTAAAATGAGCTGATATCCATCTTTCCCCACACAGAATAATCCGCTGGCATTACAGAAATGATGGCAATCTTTCAGAGAAGGTTAATCAGATACATGAGAAATTATATCTTCTCCTTGATAAAGTACAAGTCACTCAAAGATCAATCACAGACTCCAGTGGCCCACACCGCTGTCCCTCAGGAAGCAGAATTCAGGGCAGGGGGGATGCTGGTTTGTCAAAGGCCTAGCACAAAGCAAAGCACAGTGCAGCTTCAACAGTTCTGCCTGCTGAGACTCTGACTGTGGATTTCATAAAGCATGCATAAGAGTAGCAACATAAATATAAGAAGTAAATATAAAGCGATGATTTATTTTTCCTGAAAGGTAACGGCTAGTGTCTCAGACTTCAGTGCTGCTACAAAGCCACTGCTGGATTTTGGCATATGTTTAGGGATCCGTGTTAAAGCACAAAGTGAAGCACTTTGATCTATTGTTCTTGGGTAAAAAACAAAACAAAAAAAGCACAAAGTTAGTGGATACGCAGTCAAACGGACAAATCACACTAAATGTGATTCTCACTTAGCTATCAGGTTTGTTAAGTGATTTATATAGAACATTCTAATTCTTAAGAAGAGGTGAAAGTTCTGACTCACAAAAGAAGAAACAAACTTCTACAGATTAATTTATCCCAGGTATCAGAGCTTCTAAGGATGACGGGGGTTGGTATATGAAAATGACTTAATTAGAGATGACCACGGTGGCAAAGGACAAACAACTTCCTGGGCATATCAATTTTTTTTTTGTTGTTGTTGTTCATTTGTTTGTTTTGTGGTTGGCTTAGACCACCCTAGGGATGTGGCTGGTGCAGCACATGGTGTTGGGGAGTGAACTGCAGTCCCTACACTTACATAAGCTTACCTAAGCAGGCCCTTTAGACCACTGAGCTATCTCAATGGCCTCTCAACTGTTATTAAGTAAAAGTATGATTGTGTTTTCTTCTGAGCCATCCAGGGACTTATGAGTGGTTTTTGCTAACTCTTTCCTTGGGCCTAAAGTGCCCAGTACTCAGCTACAAGTAGGGCAAAGCTTGTATTCCTCCAAAGCTGAGGATCAGGGTTGCAATAATGATGGACTCGACCCCAGCCCACTGAGCACCCCTTCACACTGGCCTCCAGTCCTGTTCATCAGGCTGTGCCTCTCCAGGTACTACTCAAGCTGGAGCGCTTTCTTTTTTCTCTCTTTCTTTCTAGTTAAAGCTTTTGCATATAAATCCATAATTTGTATTGTCACTTTGATGTTAATTTCAGTTTTTACTAAATCCAGGTCCCACCCTAGCCCTGTGACAGAACTGTGCCTGTCAGATGCTTTTTAACCACACTACATGGAGGACCTTCTTTTCTGTGGCATGGTACTGATTCATTGCTCAGCACTTAGTTTAACAACAAGAACTGAATCCCTCTGGAGGACAATGTGGTAGAGTACAAGGGACGCAGCTGTCCTTTTGCCTAGGTATAGTGTTTCCCACTTGAAGTTTCACTGCAAAAAGAAGGGCTACAAGAGATAACTGTATCTTAAAAGGATCTTCTACTTGAGACAATTTGTGAATTAACAAGAATAGGATGCACTGCAAAAGGAGACTGGATTATATGGTCTTGTTGGTCATTAATTCATCTGTTCATTCACTTTTTAAAAAAGAAATAGTTACAAAGTTCTTCATATGTGCAAGACTTGTTCTAGGTAATGTAGATACAAAGTAAATCTTCTTGAAGGTTATAGGAATCACAACAATTAGGAAATTAATTAATGGCCTTAATTTCAGAATCTAAAATGTTAAGTAAGCAACAACAAAAATAAGTTTAGGTTACAAAAATGTTATGAGCTGGGTATGGTAGTGCATGCCTGTTACCCCTGCACTTGAGGGCCTGAGACAGGAAGACTGTTGTAGATTCAAGTCCCTCTCAGGCTGCACAATAAGTACAAAGGCCAGCCTAGGTTATATGTAGAGACCCTGTCTCAAAAGAAGGAAAGAAAAAAAAACAAAAGGGGGTTATTATTTTATTTATTAATTTTTATGTATTTAGTACAGGGTCTTCAGGGTCTCACTACACAATTTGGACTTGTAGTGATCCTCCTGTTTTCAGCTTTCCCAGTGCTGGAATCACAGGCATGCGCTACCACACCTAGTCTCCGTTGCTGTTTGAATGTGCTCTGGGGGGTGGGGCTGGCATGGTAAGCTGGGGATTGAACCCCAGTCCCTGGGTCCCTGCACCTGCCTAAGAAGGTGCTTTAGTCAGCTGAGTTATCTGGCTGAACCGGGGTTATCATTTTAAATACTCAACTATGGTGAAAAAAAATGTTATGAGAGAAATATAGACTTCTGTTACAGAGTTCAACAGACTGAGTATTTGCGCCTTGCTGTGTGAAGCAGGGGTTGGGAGACAGCAAGGTCAGAAGAGTGGAGCCTCACGAATGGCTTTAGGTTCCTTACAAGAACATGCCCAGAGGCTCACTAGTTTTTGCCTCTGAAAGAAGGCACAGTGAGCAAACAGCTATGCACAAACCAGGAAGGGCTTCCGTACTACACAGTTGGTCAGTCCAGGTCCTGATTTTGGACTTTCCAGGATCCAGAATGGTGAGAAATAAATCTCACTGTTTCAGATGCATAAAAGGCAATCCTAGGGCCGGCCAAATAGCTCAGCGGATTAAAATGCCTGCAAGCAGGTACAGCTGTTGGGATTCCATTGCCCGGCCTGCTGTGCTGGCCCTGCCGCCAGGGAATGCTGAGACAGCAATTGAGACTGGGCGTGATGGTGCACATGTAATCCCAGCCCTTGGGAGGCTGTAAACAGGCGGATCACTATGAGTTTGATCTAGTAGTGAGATCCTGAACACCCTGTAGGTCCTTCCCTAAAATACAAAATAAATAAATAAATAAAAACAAAAGGCAATCCTTTGTAAAAAAGTGACAAAGAGCTTGGCTGAATTGTACTTGTTTCGTAATGTTTTTGGGGAGAGAGAAATTTCATGAGATAAATTAGATTTTTGTTGAGAATATTTCTTTCTTTTATTTCATTTATATATTTGGTATAGGGTCTCACTAGGCAGCTTAGACTCATAGTTATCCTTCTGTTCTTCAGCCTCCCCAGCTGGTTTACAGGCACACACCACCATGGCTGGTCTCCCATCCAACTTTTTGATCATGAGAATAGTGTGAGTGTAAACTCCTTCAGTGAAGGGCAAGGATTTTTCCTTCTGATTTTACAGGAGATTTCACAAGAGGGGACTACAGATTTATTTGCAGGTAATATGTCTCCTCCTCCTTCTCCTCCTCCCCCTCCCCCTCCCCCTCCCCCTTCTCCTTCTTCTGAACCAGGTATTGAACTCAGGCCTTTGTGCTTGCCAGGGAAGCGCTTATTCTACTGCGCCATCTCCCCAACACCTGAGGTAATCTGTATTATTCTTCAGGGAGACTGATTCTGAAGAGATTGGAGAATGTCTTACTGGTTTCAGAAGGGGGATCATTCCCTTACCTTCAAAAGGCCAAGCAGCCTCCGCCTGAAGCCATGTTTTGAGAAAAACTTTGCAGAGCAGTACTCCTGCCCTGAAAAATTACCGGAGCAAGACTTCTGCCTTAGCACATATGGAAAGATTTATTTGTGAAGCTGGAGATGTATTTGTAGAGTATACATCTGGCTAGGTATTGTAGCTCTGGATGAATGAGCTCCGAGCAGTCAGGTTACAAGATGGAATGACTGCGCTTGCTGAGCAAGGGCCCACACGGAGCACTTGTGCATGGACTGCTCGGTAGAGCTGCTCACACTATGTAAATTATAATTCTTTCTTCAGTGATCATAGCCTTAATTTTTGTAAAATAAATGCTTATGTAATGTCAGTGTCTGGCACATGAAAGATGTCATCTTCATCTTTTTTTGCTGGAGCAGCCTGAGTTATGGAACCTTTGAGGAGACTGTTGCTGAATGACAAAAACACGTGAAGTGAAGATGCTTCAATATATAAGTGGGACAAAGCATTTCTTTACCAAATCACAGAAGTCTAAAACCAGAACAGGCCTAACTGCTAATACAGGCTCTTTTTACAAGTGAGAAAAGTGGGGGCCTTTTCTCACTGGGAGTGATCTGTTCACAGAGCAGCACGCAGAGGACGGAACCGCACGTGTTCTCCTTCCACTCCACCAGAAGCCGCTCCACAGTCAAGTTTTAGAAAAAGTTGTTGCAAGTTTAGCTTTGCTCACAACCCTTATAATTCAGCACGGTGTCTTCTGTTGCATTATTTGTCTCTTTCTTTTGGGCTAAAGCTGAGCCATATGCTTCTCCGGGTGGCAGGGAGTCCGTGAAAGTGAGTCGGCTTTGAGGCCGAGCTGTGCGCCCGTCATTCATGGCTTTCCACTTTGTGCGAGGATTTTCCCCATCAGGCTGCTCACTTATTATGCCTTCAGCTTGAAAATTGCACCCCAGTTTTCTGGCGCGGAAGCTTAGCCCGGACTTTGTCATTGTAACACACTAGTCAGATCTATTAGAAGCATTCACGAGCGTGAGAACATGGGCCTGTGGGTTTATTTGTGACCAGTATTCTAGTGTCATTTATTCACACTCTCCCCATTTCTTTGGCAGCTGACAGAAATCCCCAGTCAGCAGCTGGAGAAAGCAGTCTTTTTAAAGACAGGACTAATTTGTTTCCTAGTGAGAGGTGACAACCTGCTTCAATTTGCTTCCGATTTCTCAAAGATAATGACTTGTGTTTTCTTGTCCCAATTAACCACTGACTGCTCCTGAGAAGACGGTGTCCATTTTGATAACCGAGTCTCTCTCCCACTGATAACCTCTTGGTTCAACTATTGGAGTGAAATGCAGATTCGGGGAAGAACCGTGTCCAGAATCATAAGTAGAAAGATTTGAAATATTCTCCTCTCCAGCCCTCCCTCTTCCCATAACCCTATCACACTCAATTTACATCTACTTAATAATTTAATAATTGGAAATAGCCAAAGGCTGGCCTTTTCACAGAGCAGTGAGACTTGCTTAATGCTCATGTCAGTGCTTACAGAGGACCACGGAGTACCACAGAAGTATGATTTGGAGATATGAGACAATGCAGAGGCCGGGGGCAATTCATGCCAGTCTAAAGGTATTCCAATGCAAAAGTTTTCAACACTTGGCCAGCTACATAGCACAAATGTCTGGGTTTTAGTGAGATTTACCATGAAAACCAAGAGTTTGTAACCCCTGGTCTCCAGCTGACATTTAAACATGCCTAGTGCTTCTCACACTCTTTTCTTCTCTCTTACTCTTACCCTTTTCAGTGGTAGGTCTGGGAAACAAGTCAAAAAGAAAATTCTTGGCCCAGTGCTGTTCTTTCTCCTGGAAGCATGAAGAAAATGTGTCTGCCGGGTTGACCTTCCTCCCTTCTGTTAGTTTTATATAAGAGAGACCTGGTGTTATACAGTAGAACAAGTCTTTGGGGTTCAGTATTAGGAGCCCACTAGTGCTATGTGACTGAGCCACCATCTTTTCTTTTAGTTGTATCAGCAACAAAACTGACCTGGGACTGACATCTGTGGTCTCACCTCTCAGCTGGTTCACATGATAGACATAGAGCAGGTTATAGTTTATTGAATTCTTAAAGCCTTAACATTTGCCCAAATTGGGCTGGCCAGATAGCTTAATGGATTAAAGTGCCTGCTTAGGCAGACACAGGGACAGGGCTCAATGTCCCGGTGTGCTATGTTGTTCCTATCCCTGAGGGGTACTGAGACCACGATTGAGATGGTATGGTGCTGCAAGCCTTCAATTCCAGTGCTTGGGGGGCTGAAAAACAGGAGGATCACTACGAGTCTAATCTGCATAATGAGACCCTGTAGCCCCTGTAGTAAATAACTAAATAGGTTAAAAGAAAATATACCCAAATTGAAAAAAGATTCTTTTGGGGGACACAGTATTTTTTTAAATTAATTAATTAATTATTTGGTACAGGGTCTCACTATGTAGTTTGACTCATAGTGATCCTCTTGTCTCAGTCTCCCCAGAGCTGGGATTATATGTGTGCACCACCACACCCGGTTTTGGTGGCCGGCACGGTGTGCCCAGGATTTCAGGGTGGCATGGCATGTGGTAGTGGGGATCTAACTCAGGTTCTTGCACTTGCCAGGCAGGTGCTTCCTAGCCCCTGGGCGATACTATTTCAAGAATATCTTACTTCAGGTTATATTACTCAAAATTAACAGAATAATCTTTTCAAGCCACATACCATTGTTGATCATGGATCAATTCATGTAGGGAGAACTAAAAGAAGACAGAGTCTAAGAGGTGCAATAAGAAAATCAAGTGGATGTTATAGATTTTAACCTTCGGGTAACATTTTTTTTTTTTGAGATAGGGCCTCACTATGTAGTCCAGACTAGCCTTGAACTTACTTATATAGCCCTAGTTGACCTCAAACCCATGGTGATCCTCCTGCCTCAGCCTCCTTCATGTTGAGCTTATACAGGTGTGTGCTATTATGCTGGCTGGGGTATAGTTTTGGTAAAAAACAAAACAAGCAAACTGGGGCATAAATAAATTTTTAAAACTATCAAATAATAGAGTGACAACATTTCAGAGTTGGGAGGGATGTGTGGGTCAGTGTTTATTCAGGTTAATCCCTAATAATGCCAAGACAAGTCTAAACTATCACTAGACCTGCGTACATATGGGATGCATAAATTCTTTTGACATTATTTCGCCAAAATAGATGTCCAATCTAGAAACGAATGTCATCAGTAATAGAAAAATCTTTAGCTTTGTTTTTTTTTAATGTTTTAAGTGTCTGGAACTTTTTTCCACTTATTGGACATAAGCAATGTTTTTGCACCAATGGTTGCCATCTACATTTTCTAGTTCTGCCCTCTGATGCTACCTGGAGTTTCATAGTTCTTTTAATGTTTAAATAAAGTGAACATCCCTTCCCTTCTATCCTCTGAAGCCTCTTCTTTCACAACCCTCAGTGCTACGGTATATCTTAAGATACTTTCTTTTCTTCTTTGAGACATTTTATTATGTCCTAGCTGTTTTTTTTTTTTAGAACCGGAGATTGAACTCAGGGCCTTGCACTCGCCAGGTAAGCGCTTATTGTACTGAGCTATCTCCCTGGTCCTATATCCTATGTTTAATTTGCAGTTTTTTTAAAATATAGCATACCTCAAAAGTTAACTAATTCTGAATTATGAAGCCAAGTAAAAACCTCTGTGTTTATCACTACAAAATCAAGTATAACACACTTGATCCAACAGCTATCCTTTAAAAGTAGTTTTGAATATTAACTCTGCCAATTAACTTATTTCTTAGTGACTCATCTGATCAGAAAATTAAGTCAATAAGTTTTTGGGAATTTTGTGTGTTTCTGATAAGGGGTTTCAGTAGCAGACATTCCAGGAAATGGGGTAATGAAATGCCTACAGGTCTCATTCTCATCAACACCAATTGTTGCTTTGATTCGACCATTTGTGTCTACTACAAAGTCATGTGGGAAATTAGCCCCAACATGACAGCATCAGGAAGCATGCCTTTAGGAGGTGGTAGGGTCCTGAGTGGGGCTGGGTGCATTTATAACAGGATTGGGTGAAGAAGTTCACCCTCTTACACTTCTTTTGCCTCTTCTGCACGATGCAGATATAACAATAATTCCTTTTAGTTCGTAGAGTTTGTTTTAATTTCACTAAAAATTCAGTAAGAATACTAGCTTCTCTATCATCTATAGTTCCTGGGATATGAGAAGTGGTGGTTCTGTGGCCTCTTCTCTGAGTGAGTTCTCATCTTCCCTTTCCCATGTATTCATCATGAATATGCTGGGAGCTTTCACGCCTTCGGGCTATTCTATGATGGTCCTCTAATTATAGATTGGTTTCACATTATTAATTTGGTGAAGTTTTACTCATATCTTACTTCCTGCTCAGTGATCATCTTTATCAAGTAATCACTCTCCTTTTATACTGCTTCTGTAATTTGAGTACAGATCTATTTCTTTTCCCGTCAGCACCCACTCCTGGACGACAATTGTCTAGGCACCAAGCCTTTGTTGGGTATAGGTATTCTCTAGGAAATTTGCTAAAAATGAAAATTCATAAGTCCCATTCCTTGACAATGGGACTCTGTATAGCCAGAATAGAGCCCAGGAATGTGCATTTATTTAAATTTCCTGACATAGTTCTGTTGCCTTTTAGGCAAGGGTCTACAGGGTATTCAGTGTCTCACTACTAGATTGGACTTGTAGTGGTCTGCCTGTGTACAGCCTCCCAAGAGCTGGGATTACAGGCATGTGCCACCACTCCCAGTCTTAATTCCTGTTTCAATGTGCCCCAGAGGTAGGGCTGGCATGGAAGGCCCAGGGATTGAACCCCAACCCCTATGCCTGCTTGCAGGCACTTTAAGCCTCTGAGCTATTTAGCCCGCCCTACATTATTTGTATCTTTTATCTCTTCTCTCATACTGGAACTGCTTCAGAGTGTTCCCTTATCAACTATGCTGTCCACTGAATATAATATTTATTGTCTTATAAATAAAGAAATATTAGTGCAAATATCACAGTGATTAGATATTTTACCTATACTGTGGAAAAATCCATTGGACACAGACATATGCTACACCAGAAAAGTACATAGGGCTTGTAATAGTGTACATGGCTTAGAACTTTTGGATACTAATCTTCTAGGTAGGAGCCTAACTTTCCTGTAATTCATAAGCAGTTCTACTTCTGAAAAGCAAGAGCAGGGAAAGTTAGTAAGATGACAGATGGTATATTTTCCAGTTTAGAAAAATCTTCAAAGCAGGTGTAGCTAATTTTCACTTAATAACATGTCCTGTACTTTTGAACACTGATTATAGTCCTGCTGGAAGGCCATTGAAAACGTCACTGTTATCTAATTTTTCTACTTACATTTTGTCTCCACAACCAGAAACCCACATTCAGCTTCTCAAATGGATGCATATGGGAGACAAACATTTTAACCTTCTAGAAATGGATCTTGCAAAAGTAAATCAGAAAGGTATGATGGAAATGTTAATTAACTTGCTTTCATCTTGCAGATATTCTATTTAACCCAAAGGCCAATAGTCTTTCTGGTGGCTTTCTGAGATCTAATTGCCGGTGATGGCCAGAGAAATTCAATCCTGGTTTGTTGAGGGTGCTTCTTTGGGAGAGTAATGCTCCTCTTGCCTCTGGCACAGAAAACAAGTGCCAAGAAGAGGACGTGAGAGTCATTCATGAATTATTCTGACACATCCCATTACTAGTTCAGGATTTGTAAGAGACTAAACTTTTCTTTCTAGACTTGAAACTAAGTGTTGGATGTCCCCCATGAACCCTCTCTCAACTAAGGGAGACAAATCGTTTAATACATCCAATATGCTGCGCTGCTTTGTAGGGTCAGAGCATGTACACACAAAAACAGTCTCTATGATAAAGCATCATTCCAAAACTACAAGAAGTTCAGATGCTTAGAAGATAAAATGTCTAATTTTTCTTTGTTTTTATTTATTATATGATTAGGCATTTAAAATCCATTTTCAGCTTAGGAAATTATGGCCAAGAAAGAAAGCTGTAGTTTGAAAACAAGCTATATTGAGCTTTAAACATTTAATGAACTGAAAAGCTCAACATAAACTATTTTTTTCCTCCAGTAAGGAAATAGCTCGATGGCAAGATGACAGATGTAAGATGACAGATGTAACCTAAAAAGATGTGCAAGTGAGAGAGATGGATTTTTATTTATGTACTTAAAAATATATAACTTTAATAATGCTGAGGATGTGTGCAGAAGTGGTAGCAGAGGTAGGTCAGAGATCTATGCTTTTTAATATCAACTTCCTCTAGAGTAAGGATTTTATCACATTAATAGCTAAATCATACTGATTGTAAAACAGCTGAAATGAGGCAATTAGTATGGTCTGTGACAGCCATGAGGAATGAAACATGTGAGGTTTTCAGTGCGAGCCAGATGGATATCTTCAATATACTTCTTATTATCTGTTTGTGGTAATAAGTTCAATTAAACTGAATCAGTACAACACAAGTGTCTTTCAATGGCCGGAAATGAAATTAATTATGTGCTTCACATTTAATGATGCTAAAGTCATCTTCTGTTTTTCTTTTTTGCGTGTTTTGTTTATTCAAACTGGTAAGTATTCATTAGGGGAAAAACCATTATCTTACCCTGCAATAGAGTTTTTACTGTAAAAGAAAGTATTTGGATGGACCAGAAATCATCAGTGCAAAGGTTGTGTCTATTCTGTAGCATCCATCTGACCACAGTGCTTGGAATTCTTTTTTTTTTTTTAGAATTAAAAAAATGATAAAAATGATACAGAATTTCAAATCAAGATGATAGGAAATAAACAATAGTCATTATATTGCACATTATTATCTTTAAGGAACTTGCTCAGATTACCAGATATAGGCATGTAAAATTGAACCAATAGAAATTAGTAGTACAATTATCTTAGCTAGTTTCTTCCACAATATGTATTATACTTTTTGGATCTTATTTACTATTTTAATTTCTAATACAAAGGAGACAATATGATGTTTACACATGAGAATCTGGTTAATTTTAATTATGAATAGGGTTTCTAGTTGTGTCCATTTACATACAGAACTGTCACCCCCAGCTCTTCTTTCTCATTCTGAGATACATTCTCCCTAATTTGCTAAGTTGCCCAGGCTAGGTTATAGTTGCTATCTTGCAGCCTCTCCAAGTGCTGGGGTCACAGGTATACACTTCCATGCCTGGGAAGGTTTGCTTTTTGATATGCTATGTAGCTAAAACCACCATAAAAATTTACCAATAGTGGGCCAGTGAGATAGCTCAGCAGTCTAAGTGTCAGCCTCGCAAGTGCAAGGACTCTGGTTTAATCCCTAGTACCTACAACATGCCACACCAGCACTGCATTGATCTGGCCACTAAAACCAGCCATGGTGGCGCCTGCTTATAATCCCAGTACTGAGGAGGCTGAGACAGGACGATTACTATGAGTCTGAGCTGTGTAGCAAGACTCTGTACCAAATAAATCTTTATTAAAAAATTACCAATATTCATATTCTCATTTCAAGAATCATTAATTTTATTAATTAATTAATTTGTTTATGTATTTATGGACAGCTCAGCTCACCCTGGTGGCAGGGCTGGCACAGTATGTGGTGCTAGGGATCAAACTGTGGTCCCTATGCTTGCCTAAGCAGGTGTTTTAGACCACTGAGCTATCTCACTGGCCCAAGAATTATTAATTTTAAACATATTGTCACAAACCTTCAGTGTTTTACCCCTATGAAAATATATTTAAAAAATTATGCACATAATCTCATTCTAGCACCCTTTCCCTATGAATTTATGTTGCATATGTATTTTTGTGTTTAAAAATTAGATGGCATTATTTTATATTATGGATTTTATATTTATCCATATTACATATATTAAATGACACCATGTGTATTGTTTTTTAATTTGTGTGTGCTGTTGTGTGTTTCATTACAAATGACAACACAATGAGCATTTTGAAAGTCTAGAAAGTTTATCGTGCAGCATGTGTGACTTTTTATAGGGCAAATGCCCAGAAGTGGAATTGCAGGCCTGTACAGATTGTACATTTTCAATTTTACTTGCTCTTTATAATTTGCAATTCCAATTTGCATTTATACTGTTAGTGTGTGAGTTCCATTTTCCTCAAATGCTTACAAAAAAAAAAACCCACTGACAGATATTCTTCTTTTGTCAATTTTATATGTAAATGAGTTGCGTCATCCTGGCGCTTAAATTGCATGTATTAGTAGTAAGGCTGATGTTTCTTCACAAGCCTGTTGGTTCAATGTGTCCTTACCAAGAGCTAGGACCTGAAGCCCCCTTCAACACAGATCCTTTCCTATGAAAGAACAGAGTTGACATAGAGAAACATATGTTAATGAATTATGTCTTCTTTTTCACAAGTAATGGGAGAGTAATGGGCAAGATGGAGTCTGGTTATGCAATCTTCATAAACCAAAATCTCAGCATTACAAAGGAGAGAAGCTCTTTTATAAGAGACTTGGAATAAGGCAAGTCATTCTATCCTTGAGTGGTAGTGCTAAATCTATATGACTTTCATCAGTGTCTACAAGAATGTCAGGAGAAACTGTTGTGCCCGATTTAGTCAAAATTGTGGTTATGAAGCTTTGTGAACACAGTAAGAACACAGAAAGGCTCAATTACCCACCATCCACTTAGGAGTGGTCTTGGTGGATGACTCCAGTGTGGCAGATCTCACAAGAAGCAGGCTATAGTATTGATGTGTTTTGGCCACTCACTGCCTTCTGCAGAAGGACCTACCATGACTAGTATTTAGCACTGCTTTTTTACTTATGTATTTATTTTTTTCTGTATTTAGGACAGGGTCTATAGTGTCTCATTACATAGATCAGACTCATAGTGATTCTGTTTTCAGACCCCCAAAGTCCTGGGATTACAGGCGTGTGCCACGATGCCCAGTCTCAATTGCCTTCTCACTGTGCCCTGGGGGGGGGGGGCGGGGCTGGCACAGCATGCCAGGGATCGAACCCTGGCTGCTGTGTCTGCTTAAGCAGGCATTCTAGTCCACTGAGCTATCAACCCGGCCCTTATTTAGCAGTTCTAACAACAAACTTTTCCTTCTTCTTAAACATGACTTCAGTCAGACTTTGCATTAATGCTATCAGAAATACCCTTAATTGTTGCCTGGAAATAATTGGTGCCAACACAAGAACTCTAATTAGATCAGAATGTTTTCTGTTATAAGGATCCAAAGCTAAATGATTTTGTTGTATTAGCAGCCAAACATCATTGCTGGTCACTGATTTCTGATTGATCTCTAGTCAAATTTAGACAATCCTTGAATTATTTTACATAGTAGATGTAGATTGTCTCAAGTTCATTTTCTATACAAGTCTGAAATTAAAAAAAAAAAAAAA
>NDGN011377488.1:0-10109 GCA_002564285.1 Tympanoctomys barrerae
GGTCCTCGTACGGGCCACCAAATGTCGCGCGCGTCCTGTCCAGCAGTGATCCACACGCAACACACGTGCCCAGACCTGGGTATGTTGGGGGACACAGGCAAGCGGTCCCCGTGGTGCTCACGGCCGCAGCCCGTACAGGTCACTCCTGAGGTTGGAGCTGGACGGTGGCAGCTGGAGGCGCCGCTGAGCTCGCAGGGTCTTCTTTGCTGTGGCAGGGCACATCCCCTCCCTGGGAGCCTGCCAGAGGTGGTGCCGACGTCTTCTCTTCTAGCCGCCCTTCCCTGCTGCCTCTGAGCCCTGCTCTCCTGCTTTCCAGCGTCTGTCCTGTGACACACTCATCTTCCGCGTCCCCGCCTCTCCCGACCCCAGACACTTTCACACCTGCTTCCTGCCAGCGAGGGTCCTCTGGGTGCTGGCTGGCCACCTTGCCTCCAGGCTGCCTGCTGCTCTCCATGTTCCTGCTCGAGGGCTTCTACCCGTGCGTTTCCCTGAGTCTCTTCTGGAGGCTGAGGTTCTGCAGATGACGATGTCCCCTAGAGGCCTCGTGCTCCCCAAGTCACTGCAAGTTTGACACCAATAAGTAGGTTCATCATTGCCTGGGACACAGGAGCCAGGGTGCCTGGGACAGGTGCTTTGTGAAGAGATCTCAGACGCAGGCGTCCTCCTGAGGCAGGAGGTCCCTTATGCGGCTGTGGAGGGACGCGTTGTCGGCACCTCCAGCACCTCGCACAGCACGTGGCCCTGCAGAGCACAGCAGCGGCATCGCCCTGGAGCACGCTAGCAAGGTGCAAGGTGGAAGGAACGCCTTTCCCTAAAGTGCGGTGTGCACAAGGCTGGGGTTACCACATCTCTTCCCACGAAATAGCTTGCGCAGCAGTGTTCTCAGGGAGAGAGCTCAGGAAAGGGCTGTGCCTTAGGCTGCGTGCCGTTGCTGTCACTGAGCGCCACAGGCGGGGTAACTTATTGAGGGGAGAGGCTTAGTCACGGATCTGGAAGCCCAAGTGTGTGGCACTGCTGTGCTTGGCACCCAGAGGTTTTCTTGTGGTGGGAACTCTCTGCAGGGCCCCAGGGCAGCCCTTCCACCCCTTGGCAGGGCAAAGCAAGTGCCCAGATCGGGTCCCTGCTGCTGGTGCCCTCCTGGCCTCACGGAGTCCTCGCCCATCTCGCCCAGGCCTCCAAAGGCTCCCGGCAGCCATGTCGCCTGGACCCTCGCTTGAAGTCGGATGTGCACTTTAGGCTCAGGGGGTTTACCAAAAAGAGTCCCATTTCACAGCATTCAAGCCCGGGCTGCCAGGCCTGCACCGAGGCCCCTGCTGGGCAGCGTCTGTGCTCCACCCCACCTGTGCCCCAGGGCTCACTTCAGGAGCGTCGCTGCGACCTGCAGTCACCGACCTTCACTTCCCCTCGGCTCGGTAGCTACAAAACGCCCATTTTCTGAGATGTGGCAGCAGCCCTGGGCCCTTCCTAGGCATATGGAAACATTTGCTCCTCCCGGGAGCAGAAACCTGTTAAAAGAGTGCTCACATCTTTCCACATGACGTAGAAACAGCTCTGGCTGACCGACAGAGCTGGGGCAGTTTTCTTACCCAGAACGTTCAAGTTCTGTTGCTTTATGATGAGCTACTTGAAGAAACTTTGAGAGAAAATGCTGTATACATTTTGCTCATAAATTCAGAATGTTTATAATTATTATGAAAAATTTTTTTCTCCCTAGAAATAATGCTGTCTTTGGCTGCCAAGAGGGCAAAGTCTCCTGACTTTCCTCACAGCTAAGGCTTATGAGCAGGTGGGTCATCAATATTTCATGACACGCTTTTCATATTCCAGGTTTAAAGTGCTTCATAAACCTAAGCAGAGCACACGCACAGTCTCTCTCTGAGGCAAGAAAGTGGCGAGCACAGCTCGACAATCCGTCTCGCACTCAGAAACAGAGCCGTCTGAAAGCGGGTTCTTTGGCTCTTCGGTAGTTGAAAAATCCACCTGCAGAGATGAAAGCGAGCTGAGTCAGTGTGGGACCGAAATGGAGAGCGATGGGAGGGAGGAGGAGTGCGCCGCACAGGAAGGAGTCCTGTCTGGGGACCCTCGGCAGTCTCCTGGGGCGTCGGACTGGAGGCCAGAGCTGATTCAGTAGAGGCACCCCAGCACCAGCTCTTCACGCAATTCTCTGCTCTCCTGGGGTTCGAAATCCTCTTCAGTAGCCAAAGGGACTGTGGAGGGCTTATGCTAGTCACTAACTAGACGCCAGGCCAGGACGCAGGCTTGCAGAGGGCGCAGGACAAGAGCTCCCAGCGTCCCCACGGGAGAGGCTGAGGCAAGCTTCCAGTGGGCACCATGGTCTCTCTGCACGTAAGATTGCAGAGTGGAGACCTTGGGGGCCCATCCTAGGCTAGAGACTCACATGCAGGCCTGGGGGACCTAGGGCATGGGCTGGGTCCCGTGGGAAGGGCCCCCACTGGGAAGCTTCCACCCGGTGTGAGACCCTGAGCAAGGGCACCCTGCAACCTGGCCCTGGGCCTTACCAGCTCGAGCTCTGCTCTGTGATGCTGCCCAGCATGGCTATCCCGCAGGTGCAAGGGTGGAGCTGTCAGGACGGGTTCTTTCAGAAGCTCCAAGGCCGAGATGACCAAGTCCATTGCCCACTGTGAGGCCATGGCCACCTGGCCCCACCCAGGCTTTTATATAGGTGACAAGTACACTTGTGTGGCCCTGGGGCCCACCTCCTGTCCAGGTATGAGCCCAAGCACTTCAGGGATCCTGGCCAGTGAGCTGGACAGGACAACAGGCTTTGCTGGGGTCTGGGCCCCAGCTCCCAGAGCCTGTGCAGTGCAAGAAGGACGGGGTCTAGCCGGAGAGCCTCTCCTGCCCACCCCTCCCAGGGCGCGGGGGCCTGGGTACCACAGGAAGGGATGGTGGAGGCCTGCTTGCCGTGGGCATGCAGGCGCGTGCCCAAGAGGTGCGAAGCCTCCGGCCTTCCACAGAGCAGGGCTTTGTGCTGCAGGGCCCGCAGCAGCAGGACTCAGGATGTGCACTTGCCAATCACGGCCTCCCAGCACGCTGGGCTTCCTGTGTTGGGGTGAGATGATCCCACCCATTCGGTGGGAACGGACTTCAGGTTGGAAGCTCGGATCTATCTCTTTCTGGCTTGTGACTGATGTGTGGTAGGAGCTCTTGGGATTGGGGCCAGGCCAGGGAGCACAGCTGGGCTGCAGTGGGTGTTTCGGCACTAGCATTCAGGGGGCAGGTAGTGGAGACAGGCTCTGGTGCTGTGATGACGGCTTCGCAGGCTGTGGGCACGTCGGGAGCTGAGGCCGAGCTGTGGTTATGGCGGTCTGGGGTATCTGGGGCTCTGTCAGCGGAGGATGCGTGTGACTCAGAGCCGGTTTAGTGGGAAGGTAGCTGCACTGTTCGTCCAGGGCCATTGGCTCATCCGGTAGGCAGTGGGTTACATTTCCGACTCCAAGCTTGCTGGCGAAGCAGCTGGACGTGGGACTGTAAACAAGGACTGGAAAGCTCTGTAGCCCATCAGAAGCCGCAGAGGTGGGGGGCCGTCGGGTGACTTACCTCGCTCAGATTCCAGCAGATCTGTGTGCACTCACCGTCCAGTTGATCTTCACGCCCGTCGCTGAGTGCACAGGGCACAGCTGGGCGAGCCCGGCAGCCAGGCAGGAAGGCCGAGGGGCCAGGCCGGCTCACACCATGGATCCTACGCCACCCGGGCCGGTGTTGGGTGCTGTCTTTTCTGATCACATAACCTCACGGTATAAAGCATTCATGAATCAGAGTTAAATTTGAGGCTCTTGGGGACCTCAGATTCCGTGAGAGATGGCAGGGGGAAGAGTGTCTCTCGTGGAGAGGAGTGTCTCGCAGCCGGGGGCCCTGGGAACTTGGCCTGAGCCCGCGGCTCCTACAGTGCCTTACAGCGAAGGCTTCAATAAGAGACAAATAGTATGGTTTGTGGGGAACCCAGGATGTCTGAGCTCTCCAGGAGCTGGGACAGCGACTTCTCTGGACATTCAGCATTTACTGAGTCTCAGACAAAGGCAGAGGAGAGGAGGTAAAGACAGGAAACTGATCAGGGCCTTGGGGACGTTTGGATCAAAGACTTCTCCAGGCAGCAGTTGCTGCCCACTAAGAGAGCTGTCCTACCTCTAAGGCTGCCATTTACAGCCAGAGCCAAGTGGCCGCAGCTGGCCTTTGCGTAAGAACTGGAGGGACAGCCCTGTCCTGGCTGCCTCGGCTGAGGCGTTACCTGCCTTCAGAGCGCTGTGCTCAGCAACTGAACCCTGACACATCTGGGCTCCCATCTGGGGCGGGGTCTGTGCCACAGCAGGCTCCCGGCCGAGTGGGTCCCCGTGCTCCAGCTGCTGGGGTCTTGCGGTTGGAGTGATTTTGCCTGCAGCCAGCCGGGAGCTCTGAGTGCCAGCCCGGGGGGCGCCAGGGGGCGCCAGGGGGCGCCAGGGGCAGCGACCACGGTATCTTTAGCTAACTTCACTTCCTGTTTCTGGAACCCGAGACCTACCTACCTCTCTCCCCATCTGTCATCTGTCTACCCATCCAGCGAGCCAGCCATGCACCCAGCCATTTCTCTGAGTATGTCTGTACTGTGGTGAGGGATGCCTTAAGTTCAGACTGTTGCTTTTGTGCTTCAGTTCTGGTTCTTCTCTTTACGTCCATATTATGGGCATTTTATTTGAGAACTCTGCTCTGTAGTTCACTCGTCACAGCAGTCATGCAGCCTTCCTTCTGGGAGCAGGTGGGAGACGAGTTCACGTCGCCATACAAAGCATCCCCTCCTGGCCTGCAAGCAGTCGCTCCAATGTGGGGATCCCACCTTAGGGTTTCCTGTCGCAGGGCCGCCTCCCGCAGGGCCGCCCTGGCTCCTCAGGCTCCGCCTGGCTGCCGCAGCTGGTGCTACCTCTCCTGGTCAGCACGAGAGTGCAGAGCCCAGCCAGTGTCCCGCTGTGTCCCTTGGAACGGACTTCGTTGGTGCGTTTCTCACGGTTAGATGGCTGCCACAGAGTTGCGGGAGAAAGAAAGTCCACAGAAACGCACTGTCATCTTGACTGAGTCGGTCCATCAAGGGTGCACACGACTGATTGAGGTGACCTTGGCCACCTGCCTGAGGCTGTGTTCAGGACACTGTGGGGTCCAAGACCAGGCCTCAGGACGGACAAAGAGCGTCTGGTCATGGCGGAGGAAATGCCAGCTAAGGATCAATTTTTGTTAGTAGCAGTGGGTTGGTGCTGGCTCATCAGCTGCGGCAAATGCACCTCACTCGCGTAAAGTCGCATCACAAGGAAGTGGGGTCGGCAGGGAGGAGCCCTGCGCCATCTTTCCAGTTTCCGTCAGCCTGGACTGTGCACGAGGAAGGGCAGCGGCGCTGGCTGGGCAGGTCCAGGGCCTGTCGCTCACAGGACTGCAGGAAGCACCGAACAGTGCCTCCCAGAGCCCGGGTGTGACCTCCTGCAGGCCCCGATGTGCCCGCAGAAGGGAGGTGCACAGAGCCGAGCCTGGCCCGCAGGACAGGCCGCTGCGCTTCTTCCAGAGTGTGCTTTCACTTTTGATCTTAGCTTTTCCTCCTCTGCTCAGCCCAAGTCCTCCTGCAGAGCCAGACCCCCACCCCTTCAGCGCTTGGTTTCCAGATGCGGCACACTCTCCGGGCTGCTTGCAGCGCATCTCGTCCTGTTCCCAGGGCAGGCGGGCGGGATGCTTGGCATTGTCAAGTCAGTTCTAAAGGAGCTACCCAGTGACGACACCCTGGAAGTTGTAGAAGAGTATAAATAAGTAAATGAAACTACAAAGGAAAATAAGTCCCCCTGCTTCATTTATTTAGCTTTTGTACTGANCCCCCCCCCCCTGCATTTCACAAAGCCGGAGTCAGATGTGGCTTTTACAACTTGTTTTTCTCACTTCAGTGCCCTGTGCTTAAGATTCTGTGATCTTCATTTTTTTTTTTCCTTAGCAAGGATTGAACTCAGGACTTTGTACTTGCCAGGCAAGTGCTTATTCTACTGAGCCGTCTCCCCAGCCCCTGTGCTCTTCATTTTGTTTCACTGTTTTTTGAGACAGGTGCTTTGTAGTTCAGACTGGCATTGAACTTACTGTGTAGCTCAGACTGGCCCCAAATCGCATCAGTCCTCCTGCCTCAGTCTCCCAACTGTTACTGTCACAGACATGTACCTCTAGGCCCAGCTCTGCCATGTTCTTATTGATGATTTCTTTACTGTTGGTAAATAACATTCCAGTGTGTGAGGCCTACCTGTTTATCTACCAAAGAATAACTCGGGGAAGAAAAAGAATACGTCCAGGTCTGGACACCTGTGAACACTTGCAGGAAGATTTTTGTGTCTGGGCCACGCGGCAGCACCAAGGCTGTGTGGGAGCATGCTAAGCCTTCTGGCGCGGCTGTGCAGTCCTGTCCCCCTCGCTGAGAACGTGCCTCCTGGGGCCACACATCACATCTGCCCCAGCGCCTGGGGGTGCCAGCCCTCAGAGGCAGCCATGAGATCGGAGTGCAAGGACAGCCCAGTGTGCTGCTCCTATGACCCAGTGTCATCCTGCATGGACTGAGGAGCACGTCGTGGATGAGTGGAGCGGAGCTCTGGGGGCATCTGGGCGACTGATGTGCAGGCCGCACACAGGGGAAGTCCTGCCCCGGATGCTGCGGCTCCAGCCGCAGGTCGTGGCCTGGACGGGAGGTGGCCTCGCCTCGAGGAGACCGCTGGCCTTTGCTGTCACCTCTGGACATCGGGCTTCAGTCCTTCAGGCCTCCGGGGTAGGCACTTGAGCTTCCCAACACGGACGCTTTGCCCTTCTGACTTCGACCCCCCTGGGCTTTGCGGTAAGCACGAGGCCTCGAGCTGCCCACTGGATCCCCCAACTCCACGGGCAGCCGCTGAGATCCGCAAAGTGAACCCTTCACATGAGCTGCTCCTTAGGGGCCCCGAACGGGCACACACTCACGGAGGCTTGAGTGAGTGGCTGCCTCGTAGGTGGCTTTCCTTTCCCTGGTAGCAGCCTGTGTCACCCAGGGCGTGGCCTGTTCTAGTGGGGGGCTTCTCTGCGCCCTCAGCCCAGCTAACCACCTGGCTGTCCCTCATGATCTGCCACCCGTTCCGCCAGTTCACAGGGCTGACTCCCCTGCCTGTGTCTCTCCTGCTAACAGATGTCACCCGCTCAAATGTCAAAGGCGTTTGCTCCTCATGCGACATGCAGTTCTCTGAAAGCTCACCAGGGAGAGTTTGCTGGGTACTCTGATTAGTAAAAGAGTGAAGGTCTCGTATCATGGGCATGTTTAGCTTAAATCTTTCTTTGGCACATGTTTCAGAACCTGTGCTTTACACGTGCCGGGGCACTTGAACACTGAGGACTTTTAGGTGCACCCCATGCGTGCAGGTTGGAGACAGCTGAGGGCCCCCAGCAACCTGAGCTTGCACGGACCCTTGGGTGCCACGCCATCACCTTCTTCTCCACCGGCTGGTGAGGAGGCTCCGCGCACTGTAATGGAACGGTAGAGCACTCGACATGCAGCCCTGCCCTGGGTCCTGGTGTGACTGCCGGCAGCACCTCGCCTCCGCCGCCCACGGACTGCTTACTGAAGCAGGCAGCACCACCGCAGCAGACTCCTTTCTAAGCCTCATTACAACGTGCAAAAAGACGCTGTCAAGATCTTGAGGCAGTGTCCTGAGAGTGGTAGAATTTAGGCTTAGTGTTCTAGCATGAAAGTCTTCAAAGCAGAATGGCGCAGTGCCTAAGCCTTAAAGGTAAACAAGAGTGCACATTCCTTACTTAGCACGTGAACTACGGAAGCAACGCTTGACCCCTCACCGGCTGCTGGCGCCTGGGCCAGAGCAGGGCCAAGGGGAACGCTGCGGCAAGCAGGAAGAAACAAATGAGAGCAATCATCTGACTCCCTGCGCCGAACTCACTTAGACCTCTTTGTCGTTCTCTGTGGTGAACGGGGAGGCGAACACTTCCTGCCGGAGTAAGCCAATAGGTGCAGGGGTAGAGGCTACAGAGCCCGCCAGAATGGACTGTCCACGGCAGTCGCGCTCCCTCCTCGCCCAAGTCACAGGACGCAAATGCTGAGGGTCTCAGACTCACATAGACACAGAAAGCAACAGCAGAGGTCGGTCACTGACGCAGCTGGGTCCTATGTCACGGGTGCTAATCAATGTGTTTTATTCAGGAAGCCAGATGAGCATGTAGAGAGACATCCAGCGCTTGACCTCTGACAAAGTCCCGCGGAGCTGGGAGAATCTGCAAAGCAGAGCGTCACGTGGCCGTGTCCACACAGCCCCTTGGGGATTGTTAGGCTTGTGATACGCAGGAAAGAGAGCACACGTTATCACCTAGGGTTTTGGCATAACTTAGTTAAGTGCAGAAAGTTCTCAAGAGGTTGACTCCCTGCCTCCTACCTTGTAAATCTGCAGAAAGCGACAAGCCTAAGCCAGGAACATTCAACAACAGTGAGGAAGCTTAGAGTCAAGATCTTGGGGCAGTGAGGAGGCACCCCGAGAACTGAGAGTACTGGTGGGGCAGACATAGCCAGGGCAGAAAGAATGTTGCCTAAGCGCCCACGACTGCTCCTGGCTTACACTGTGTACTCACATTGACCAAAATTGCTTCTTGCATCTAAATGAAAAGCACATCTGTTGATCTTTGCATAGAGACATTTGACGTAATCGCTCATGTAGAAGAAAGGCTACCGGTTTGCCCTGGGCTGAGGAGACACGTTCTCCTCCCCAAGCCACCGTGCTCCCTGAGTCCTTCTGCTTCGCTGCCCACTCTCCTCCCTCCCCAGCTTGCTGTTCTCCGGAAGCTGAGGCTGGGCCTCGGCAAGCACGGCTGCACCACGGACTGGAGCTGTGGAATCTGCTTGGAGGAGTACAGAGGGGAATCAGAGAACAGGACAGAGAACCAAACAAAGCACCAAGAAATCTGCCACCCGTCTTGATTAGCACCCACTAATCAAGGTGCTAATCAATGCTAAGGGAAACATTTCAAAGGCACATAGATGGAAAGCTGAAAGTGGAGAAGGACTTGGACCCCGAGCACTGGTGCAATGGGAGTGCAGGAGAGCAAGCTACTGTGTTTGAAGTAAGATCAAAAATAATTTGTTATATATGCACTCTCAGAATTAGTCCTGATACCACTGAGCTATTAAAGGTATCTTTGAAGAAAGTAACTGAATCTGTCTTCAGATCAGGCAGCCTACTTTGGATCCAAGTGCTTGTGCAGCAAATGAAAAAGGGCATGTCGAGGCAGCATTTTAGCAGAGATTCATGAGTACAAAACCCAGAAAATCAAATTTATGGTTCCCATGGCAATGGTAACTGCGTCACACTGTTCATTATAGTCATCACGGCGGTGAACACTAGTTACACTTGGAACCAATTTGGGGCTGAAACTCTTTATTTTCTATAGCTTGCAATAATTTTCAGGAACATTCTCACTCCTAAAGTTTGTCTCTGTTGTTTACAAATCACACTGAAAGTCTCAGGAAAAATAGTTGGAAAACCCTGGTGGAAGGGAAGCCTAAAACTTAGCTTTCTTGTGCAGCTGTCTCCCGCCATTACAGCAGAAGAGCAACCTGGCTCACTCACCAAGAGCAGGGATTTACTTCTGTTTTTTAAAAAATAATTTTATTGAGAAAGAAGGAGCAATGAGACAGTTTCAAAACACGAGAGTAGGACAGTTACAATAATGAATGCATTGCATATTGTTGTCTTTGTTATAGTTATTCATAGTACAAGATGCAGACATAATATCTTGTCTAAACAATAGTGGTTTAAAACTTTCTTCTCTTTGAACTAAGAGAAAGTAGCTGTATATCTATGCTAGTTTGCATACACACACACACACACACACACACACACACATATATATATATATATATAGATAGATAGATAGATATAGATATATATATATATATCACTACAAAATGGTCCTTCATTTGTATCCCCCTTTTTTGTTTATTTTTGTCAGGGATGGGTATTCCATTGCCATTTAAATATTGTAAGTGCATGAATTCAGCAAAATAATGCAATATAGTCCAGTCGTCCATAATAGTAGTGGGTTATCCATAGGACTGGCAATGTCAGAAGTTG
>NDGN011377489.1:0-13040 GCA_002564285.1 Tympanoctomys barrerae
GTTGTTTTGCACTGAGAGCACTCACCATCGGGAAGGTGGAATGTGGAAGCCGGCGCCATCTTTCAGGTGCGGCTGCACGCAGCTCTCTACACATGACTCTCAAGTCTTCCCATTCAGACTAAACAGCATCACCAGCTTCTCTATCTTCATCTTGAAGATGGCATGTTTTGGGAAATTTTAACCTCCATAATTATAATAAATCCCTTCCTCTGTCCGTCTGTCCGTCTGTCTAACCATCCATCCATTCCTCTACCTATAACCTACATATTCATATAGAGCGGGAGAAATCTAACTAATACACCCAAAGAATACATTTAAAATAGCATAATAGTTGATTGACATCCACAGCAAGTTGGTTCCAGATACCCACATATGTCAATTGGTGAGAGTTCATAACTGCTTACCTAAAATATCATATTGTTTGATTATAACAGACAGATCTTCCCATAGATAGAACTTTTAATCATCTCTAGGTTATTTATAGCAATGTAGATGCTATGTAATTGCTGTCACATTGTATTTTATGGAAATAATGACTTACTAAAAAAGTGTTCATATTTTGCATAGATACTTTTTTTCAAATACTTTCAATATTGCAATTGGTTGAATCCATAAATAAAGAACCTAATAATATGAAGGGTCAACTATATAGCAATGTAATTTGAAACCAGGAGTTCGATCCCTTCACTTTTACATTTTTTAAAATTATTATTATTATTATTATTATTATTATTATTATTATTATTTTGGCAGAACTGGGGATTGAACTCAAGCCCTTGCACTTGCCAGGCAAGTTCTTATTCTGCTGAGCTATCTCCCCGGGCCCTCAATTTTGTTTTTTAAATCAATACTATTTTACCAGCTCAGAATCTTTTGAGATTTCATTTGAATTGCTTTTTACATTTCTGGGAAAAGCAACACAGGAATTTTGATAGAGATTATATTGCTGCATATTGCTTTGTGTAAAATTTGCATAAGACATTTGAAAATATAAAAAGAAATATTTTTTTCTATCTTTTTTTTTGTGGCGCTAAAATTTAACTCAGGGTCTTCACGCTAAAACCCTTTTTTTCACTAAAGTACATCCCAACCGCTTCTTTATTTAAAGCAGAATCTCTCTAAGTCTCTAAATAGCCCAAGGGGCCAGGGAGATGGCTCAGTAGAATAAGCGCTTCCCTGGCAAGTGCAAGGGCCTGAGTTAAATCCCCGGTTCTGCATAATGCCCTGTGTTCAATCCCCAGTTCTGCCAAACAAATAAATAAATAAATAAATAAATAAATAAATAAAATTTAAAAAAGCAGTCAGGCTCATGTTGCTGTGGTTCAATCCCTACAACTCAAGCCAGCCAAACATGCCCTGAAGGCATTCGGAGCAAAAAAAAAAAATCTAAATTGCCCATGATGAGTTTAAATTTGTGATCTACCTACCTTTACTTCCTAGAGTGCTGGTATTACAGGCATGAGTCAGCATGTACAACTAGAGAGCGTTCCATTTATTTGCATTTTTTTGTAATCAGTGTCTTATAGTTTTTAATATACTAAACTTCCACTTGATCAACTTTTCCTAAGAATTTTATTCTCAATGATGATATCATAAGTGGATTGTTTCCTTGATTTATTTTTCAGATAGATAACTGCAGGCTTAAAAAAGTGCAACCCATTTTGAAGATTGATTTGCATGTCTTGATACTTTACTGAGTTGGATAACTTATTTTAACATGTTTTTAGTTATTTCTTGAGTGCTTGGAGTTTCACATTACCTTGAAACAGGGATTTTATTTTTCAGTTTACAACTTGGATGCTTTTATTTCTTTGTATTGCCTAGTTGTTTTCTTTTAATAAAAAAATTATTTTATTTTTAAAGAGAATAAGCAATAGTAAAAAAAATCATTCAAAATGTTACTAAATTTTACTAAACAAAATGATGGGAATTCAACAACAGTTGTTATATTGCATATTGTTGTCTTTAAATTAGTTGTTCACATTACCAGGTATACACATATAAAACTGATCAAAAGATTAAAAAGAAGGAAAGGAAATTTAGGCATTAGTTATTCCTTTCAATATCGCCTTATCCAAGCTAGCCTAATTGCTTCTGCTAGTACTTCCAGTATTGTGCTGCATAAAAGAGGCAAAAGGTGGCATCTTTACCTTACAAAATATCCTAGAGAAAAAAAATTTCATTTTTCCCCTTGGCATGATATTAACTGCCAATTTTTTCAAAGATAGCTTTTATAATATTGAGGAATATTATTGAGGAATAATATTGAGGAAACTTCCTTGTAAACCTATTTCCTTCCATACTGAGAAAATTCTTAAATATTTTTTTCAAGGAAGGAAGTGGAAGGATACTGAACTTTGCAAAATTCTTTTGTTGCATTTGTTGTAAAGATCGTGTAACATTTATCCTCCTTCGCCAATATGGTACATCACACTGACTTGTTCTCATACATCTGGTTTGTTTTTAAAGAGTCAGGGAGGGCATTACAATTTCCCTTTGTCAGGACATTAAAAGTATAACAGGCAGCTACTACAGGTACTATAAATATTATCCATAGAAAAACTGGAAGATGTATAGCAGCTTCAAAATGAAGGATAGCCCTTCCAAACAAAGCATATAAAAAGTTCACTAATAAATGACTTTATTATGAAATGACACATCAAAATGCAAGTTTTTGGAAAGTGCTGGTACCACTGAAAAGAGGACACTGAAAGCAGCTATCTGAGAAGTGTTCATTTTTAGTGTTCATCACAAAGGTCTCACAAAGGAGACTGAAAAAAGACAAAAACTAGGAGATA
Source organism: Tympanoctomys barrerae (assembly GCA_002564285.1). NCBI lineage: Eukaryota > Metazoa > Chordata > Mammalia > Rodentia > Octodontidae > Tympanoctomys > Tympanoctomys barrerae. The sequence goes on from NDGN011377489.1 coordinate 2,799, forward strand.
AAACTAGGGAGAAGGGGCACCCTAGATGCCAGAGAAAGAAAACATTCCAAGATGAATTGTTAAAAGCTCAGACACTATTGAAATATCCAATGAATCTTTTAGTTTTACAAAGAATCACTCATGTCCTACATACAAATAGTATCACAATGAAATTACATGATTCTGGGAGTTTTACCTCAGGAATGACTGAAGCAATACTACAAAGTTCATTGTGTCTTATAAATTCAAACCAATAACTACTTATTGAACCTTTAGCATATCAAAACGGACTTAATAGATCACCAGGTAGGTTAAAAAATTAGCAATACACATCCTGCCTTCAAAAAATGTGTAGTATCAGAAGAGAGATAAGAAAGGTGAACAAAAATCTATGGAATGTTTCCAGCAAAGGTACACAATGGTCAATAGCACATGTAAAGATGTCTAACATTATGAGCCACTCAGAAAAATCCAAACCACAGGTTACCACTTCACATCTCTGAAGATAACTAGAATTAAGCACATGTATACATGAGCATGTACACACACAAACACACCAATTTCCACAGACTTGCACAAAAAATGTAACAAGTGTTCTTGAGAATGTGGAAAAATGGGGCTTGAAGTATCTTTGTGGCTGGCTTAGAGCCACTAAACCAGGAGGTGTGGTAGCAGATCCTTTCCCAGTTGAGCCTCTAACAAGAAACCAACACTATGCACACAATGACTGCAGCATTTTGAGAATGAAAGCTAAGGAATCAGTTAAGCTATACTCAAACTCCTGGTCCATACAGTATGAGATATAATAAATATATTTAATTCTGTGATAATTTGTTATTTGGTTTTAGAAAAATAACACAACTTCCAACATGTTCTATATAATGCAGGTAGGACAGAATCATATAAACAAGAACTACATTAACAAGTATGTATATAGTAGCTCTTTTATTCCTCTTCCAGGAAAAAGAAACACATAAAACTTGTCACTTGTTAGTAATTAGACAGCTTAGACATAGTTGTATCTACAAATTCTTTCCATGTTAAGAAGGCAAATTGGAGAAGTAAATGTCATGACATCCACCTGGGCAATTGAAACACTGTTAGGAAAGCTCCTAAACTGCCACTTTCCCCTGACCTTTAGAAAGAAATGAGGCCTTTGTCATTTTAGCCTATGTCTTTCAATCCTGAGCAGTACTGCTCAGAACAAGGACATTTTAAACCATTATCAGTTATTTTTATGTCATGAGCATGAAATTTTATATGAGCAGTGGAAAAAAGAACAAAAACTCTGCCAGTCTAGCCAGTTTTATTCATTGAAAATCTACCCAACAAAGGTTTCTAAATTCATACAAAATCAATGCACTTACCTATGCACAAGATTGTCAGGCCTAGATGAAAACTATTCACTTCAACATTACCATGTCTTCTTGCACTGTCACCCTTATTGTTTCCTAGTCATATGTCCATCTTCCAGTTTATGCATTATTTTCCAACTTTTCACCTTGAAGGATGAACATTATTCCTCTTATCTTTCAGAAGACTAACTCTGATACTCCAGAAAGGATGTCTAATGTCCTCTAGAATGTGTCCCGACCTTAAGCCATCATCTTACTTGGACAAAATGCATCCTTACAATAATATCCAGATATAGAGAACTGAGGCAGGAAGGAAATGTTGGGAACAAGGAGGGAAAGTCATGAAGACAACTTTTCCTAATTTACAATGTTGCATAATTTGATGTGATTGTTAATAACCAATTTACACAAACACATATTAATGCCCTCTTGAATTTGAATGGTCTAATTTTCCCTATAGATTCAACAGTGAGAAATCGTGAGAATAGAAAATTCTCCTAATTCATTTCTACATTTATTAAATAACTTATGCAAAGCACTTGACAAAATGAACATATCCTATGGCTTCTATTGGACTAAAGAGAAAGCATAGTTTAAGTAGGCATGATACAAATGTTAAGAACCATAGTATAACAGAGCTACAGAGTGATAAAAAGAAAAGATTACATAAGATGGTAGTTCTCAGGGAAAATTTTCAGGAGAAAGGAGTTGAGGCAGTTGGCCTATGAACCACATTTTCCTCATAAACATGAGAAAACCATTAGAAAATAAATAAAGCAGTAATTCAGCCTAATATCCCTGCTAATATGATATATGATAACTGGCCTCCTGGGTGAATAGACTAATAGTGTCTCTGGTTTAGGATTACTTAGGGTAAACAACACTATAGTCTATGGATTTATGATAACTTGTACCCTAGAGAATGTAACATAAACTATTCAAGTATCTGAAGCATAAAGTGGAGATATTTCCTAACCTAAATGCTATTGACTGAGGAAGATGACTTGTAACCATGATAGTCACTTCATCTATTATTCTGAGCTAAAAAGCATATGTCCACAAAAGCAAGAAGGAGGAAAATTTTGTGTGATACCCTTGTCTTTTCTCTGTATTTTGTGTTTTTATTGAATACATGTATCTTTGAAATTAGTTGTAAAGTTTGATAATGGGTAGAGTCTGTACTCTGTGTAAATCTGACTAGACAATCTGATCCTTTGGTTAGCTCACTGCTCATTTAGGAAGTAGATTTGAAATGATCTTTGGGAAATGTGTGACCTCTTAAAGGCAAAGAGGAAAAGCATTGTTATTTCAAACTGAGAAAAAAATAACACTGGGTATCACAAAGTAGAAAAACTTAGGATATATTCAGGCCAAAACATATCTTCTAGTTTAGCCACAGTATACAATACTTCTAAAAGAACAATAATACATATCAAAATGTAATGTGAGAGTTTTAGTTCTAGACTAAGGACTCTCTAACTATAGGAAATGAGAATCCACTGAAGGACTTAATGAAGAGAATAATGGAATCATATTGGACTATCCTACAGACCTCTCCAAAAGCTGTGTGAATGTTGTTTATAAGCATGAAGAACTTATCCAGATTGAAGCACAAAATAGTTCAGTTCCAGGATTCTCAGAAGAGGTCCATGTACTTGCAGATCTATTAGCCAAGATAAAGTTAGCCTTGAAGCTTTGGTTGTTGTTTACTTGGGCTTTTTTAGCATTTAAAATGTTTTATAATCATTTTAGTGATAATTTTAAATGCATATTCAGGACCAGCTAGTTAGAAACATTATAAATGAATATTACTATAAATCTCAATGTTTTTGCTGTCTTTCTGTTATCAGGTTTCAGACTAATTTAAATTGTCACTGATAAATATGGAAAAATGAATAGAAACTTCAATTGTGAATTCTTATTCATGCCTAAGTAAAGGCAAATATTTTATACTCATTTGAATATTTTTGAATTGTGGGAAATTTTATCATCTTGAAGTACATGGGAGTTGAAAAGCACATGATTGAGTATCTCTCTTTGTTACTCCAGCCTGCTTCTGTCCTTCTCCATTGTATTCTCTACCCATAACATTCACTAAAGAGCTTCCTTGCCTTCTGACTTCTCACTGGGTTTAGCAATTGAGAGTTGGCATCAGGAGACTGAGAAGTGAGAAAAGTAAAGTCTAAGCACTTATTTATCTGGTTGCCTACAAGTTGAGTGCGCCCTTCCAACAGAGACAAATATTGTCCAAGTTGCTTTTCTTTGTTATTATTGTTATACTAAACATCCTTTAAGAGGCTCACTATGTTGCAGACTTGCAGTCCACAAACTGGTGGACTTTTGAAGTGAGTGGATCATCAGTACTCTAACTTCATTAGGTCAATTACTGTACTGAAGTTTGATGATGTTATTAGGAGGTGATGAAAATCACAGGAGAAAGGTCTTAGCAAGTCACTGTGGTCTCATTGTTAGGGACTGAAGTTTGTTTCCAGCTCCCTTCCTCTCTGGGTCTCTCCCTGTCTCTCTGCTTTATAGATGCCACGTGGTGAGCAGCTTTTCTCTGCCATGCCCTTCTACCTTGCTATTTCTGCCTGGCCACAGGCCTAAAAACAATGGAGCCATCTGATCACAAACTGAAGCACAGAAACCATGAGCCAAGGTAATAATTTCTTTCTTAAATTTGGTTTGTGTCAAGTATTTTTCACAGTGATGAAAAGCTGATAGCTCATTCTCCTGTAGATGTAGTCAGGCTGTCCAGTTTGTGTCCATTTTTTCTTGCTTTGCCTCAATAATCTTGCAGGTGACAATGGGTCTTCACTACTACTATTCTTCAACTCTAGTTTCTTCTATGGCAATCTACAGTTTTACACATTTCCCTTATTAAAATCTCTTCCTATACTCCTGAAATGCCACTTATTTTCTGTAATGATCCATGAAACAATCTCAAGGAGTACTCAATCAGTAGTCATTATTGCTATTCTCATATTGTAAGCATCAATTTGTTTTCAGTTAATTAGCATCATCTATCAAAATAAGTGTTTTTCCAAATTTTATTACTTGTAAAGTTTCACTGGTATTCAATTTATTTTTTGTTTTAGACTTGTATCTGACATGTAAATGTGTCTATTTTACATTTATACATATTTAATGAAATTAGAAATAAAAATCAATCAAGATTAAGGAGATTTTCTTTGAAAAATTCACTTTCAAAAGGAGGTCAATTTTCCATCCAATTTGAGAATGACTGGTCTAGCTTATTGCTTCTAATATAGTGTCCAAAACATCAGGAAAGTTGTCAAGGTGCGAAATGCACAATTGATGGTGAATGAATGTCAAAAACTAAGAACTTCATGAAGTCATAAAGCCCCAGAAGCCACAGACGGGAACAGCCGAGCCTTCTCCCAATCTTTAAAGAATGTGAGGAAGCCTACAGGAACCACTATGGCTATTCCTAAACACTAACTTTGATAACCAATGTTGAGAATTGTATTTAGAATGTTTTCAAGAAAAACTGTGCATTCCTTGACCTACTGCTCAATTCTAAACACATAGCAAATACAAAAAGGAGAAATAAATTTCATGTGGCTGTTTTTTTTGTTTTGTTTTGTTTTTTTTTTTTTTTTCGGAACCAGGGATTGAACTCAGATCCTTGAGTTTGCCAGTCAAGTGCTTATCCTACTGAGCCATCTCCCCAGCCCCAGGGATGTTTTTTTTAAAATGTTTTTGTCAGGGTCAGAGAGATAGCTCAGCAGCGTAAGTACCTGCCTCACAAGCACAAGGTCCCTAGTTTGATCCCAGGTAGTGCAAAAAAAAAAAAGTTCTCTGTAGATCAGAAATTCATTCATTAGACCCAAAGTCCCTGGCTTGCTGAATGTAAGGTTTGCAAGCAGATTAAAACAGCCAGTTCCACTTTAAAAGTATCAGATACTGTAGAGGAGAAATAGAGCCAGCTTCATAACTTCTAGCCAAAGGTTAGAAGTTTTGATGATGGAAGCTGAGGACTAAGAAAGAATATGGGCCTAGGAAGTTAAGAAGAAAAACTTGTTAGAACTGAAAAATATGCCAACTAGAAGGGATAATAAATCTCCTAAATTCCCAATATTATCTTCGAACTAGTATTAGAGATTAGAAAATAGGAAAGGGCAAAATGGTATGCAATGTATCAGGTATAAAAAACGAAGTTATATTGCAGTACAAAATGAACCCAAAATACCAGCAAATTTGCTCACCAAAATTTTACTCTCTTTTCATATAACAGTCTAAAGTGGTCAAGCAATTCTCCTTGACTGCTCTACTACAGTGATTTGGAAATCTGAAATGGATTTCACATAGCATTTTTTCAATGCAGTATTCTTTATATTTACTGATTAATTCCATGTTCTCAACATCTTTAAGTGCTTTTTGGACTAGGAGTAATGCAAACTACTCATCTAACCCAAAATGAATACAAGGTTGGGAAATGTATAAAAGGAGTTGAATATTTTCTGAACAGGATCAAGGTGGATTCATTTGCAGTTAAGTTTCAAATTTTCTCAAGAAATCATTAAGTCCAGAGTGAGAAAGAAGCCAAACAACTTGCCATTCAAAATAAGATTGTAAAACATGTTCCAAAACATAACAAGGATCACCAATAAGAAGAAATCATGAAATATCAGAGCAAGGAATTTCTTCACATGATATTAATTTTACAGGAAAATTTGAAAAGCTTTCAAGTAAATGTTTTACATGTTCATAAAGATAAATAAGTTATAGCTTCTACTTAGAAACTAATTACAAAAATTGAAGAAATAAAGATTTATATCAAAAGGATTTACTAGAGATACAACAATTGAAATAAGTGCAAGGGGGAAAGAAACTAAATGAGATAAACCTGAAGGCCAACTTAATGGAATAGTACCAAAAAAGATGAAAAATTCATTCAATATACTACAAATAGTATATTTTTAAAAGAAGAGGAGAAATTTTGACATAGTAAGACAAATTCAGAGATGACTACATTTTTCTAATAAAAACCTCAGCAGGCTAAAACAGAGAAAATAGAACATAAGCATTATATACAGAGATATTTGCAAAGAACTTTTCAGAACCAAAAAAAAAAAACCAACAGGAAATAGCAAATATTCCAAATAGTAAGAAAATAAAATGAGCCCTCCTTGTAACACATGTTAATCTTCAAATTATCAAGGATAAAATCCACCTTAAAACATACTGCAGAAAATATTTTATCTATAATGGGATGAAAATAAATTAACAAAGATTTAGAATATTGAGTAATAGAAATCAGAAAATAATGTAAATCATTGAGAAAAATGGACATACATTTGATTTTTGTTGTTATTATTTTATTTACTTATTATATTACTTATCATGTATTTAATACAGGGTTTCACTATTCCATTCGGAATCATAGTGATCCTCTTGTTTACAGCCTCCTGAGAGCTGGGATTAAATGCACCACCATGCTGGCTCTCGGTGGCTGGCTCAGTGTGCCCAGGACAGGGCTGGCATAGTCCCTGTGCTTGCCTAAGCAGGTTTTTAGTCCACTGAGCTGTCTCCCTGGCCCTTTGAATTTTGTATCTGATTAAAATATTACTTTGTAGTGAGGGGAGTATTAGCACATTATGAGTTCTATTTACAAAAACGAGTTTACCACACACAGTTCCTACCTACAAATTCTATTAAGGAAAGTCCTTTGGTAAGAAAGAAAATGAGTCTCGAGTCATGTGTGCCACAAAACATGAAAAAAATAAAAACTAATAAAAGTCAGTAAGGAAAAATAACTATGAGCCATAAAACATAATACTAATTAATATTTTATGCTTAAAAAAGTAAAATCAGAAATTTAAAGTCATGACAAATGAAAGTGTATTACAGATTAGAGGAAAAGTTAATACATTAAGAAAAGTTCATGTATATAAATCCCTGTAGAGGACACTTTCTCACTGTTGGAACAAAATACACATCTTAAGGAAGAGATGTTTATTTGGTTCCATTTCAGAGAGTTCAGTCCATAATTAGCAATCTCCAGTGCAGAACCGGCATAGCAGAAGGGCACACAGAAAACAGCTGCTCAACCTGTAGCAGCCAGAAAGCTAAGTGAGAAAGGAGGCCCCTGAGATAAGAATGTACCCTTCTATGTCTTACTCCAGTGAATTACCTCCTCCAGGCTCAATTTCTATAAGCACATTGAGCTATGAACTAAAAGATGATTAATCCACTGGTAACTACAGCCTTCTCATAATACAGTTGCCTTCCAAAAGCCCCATCCCTGAACACATGAGAATTTGGGAAATATCTCTAAACCACAACATTCCACCTTGACCCTAAAAGATTCCTGCCCATCTCATTATGTGAAATATATTTAATCCATCTCTAACAGATTTAACTATACTCAAAAGTCCAATTCTAAAGTGTCCTCTGTACTTAACACCCCTATCAATATAAAAAAGAAAGAAAGTTAAATCCCTCCAACACACAATGGCACATTTTAAACATTCGCATTCTAAAAGAAAGAATAGTGGGATGAAAAGGAATACCAAGCCAGAGGCAGGTTATGGCAAGATGGAAGTTCCAAAGGCCTTGGAGAGCCCTATTTCTAATACTTGTGAGTTGCATTTTTATCTTTAGTTTCCACATTTCAAGGTCAGTGATGTTGCATTTTAAGTATTCTGGAATAGTTGTGGTAATTGAAATAGTTAAAGAGAAAAACCTTCAGAAGGTTTTGTGTAACTGCTGCTTGACGGAGGAATAAAGCAATTGGAATGAATTTCTGTATATCTCATTTATTGCAATCAGCAAATAAGTCTGTTATTTAATGATAGTGATTATAAACAGAAGAATTTTATTACAGAAAAATATTCATTACATAACTTTTTTATTCTTACCATGCCTTAAATCCAAGTTATGTGAAAAGTAATGGACAGTTTTTAATGCTTCAGCAGCCTCTGTCACAGGAAAAATGCAAAAAGTAATAAATTATCTAGTGCATCAAAGAACAAAAAATTCATGCAGTAAGATTATAGAACATGTGGGAAATGTGGTCTTAAATAAGACTGGGACTTACACAAATTTGGAATTTTTAGACTGAGATTTTGAAGTAGAAAAAATCTAATATGAGCAGATTTTAGTTCACCTTTACTTTAAAATGACATTTCTTTCTCACACAGATTAGAACTGGAATTTCAAGAATATATATAATTAATCCTTTTCAGAGTCATATACATGAATTCTATTTGTTCATATTATATATTTAACTTCAAAATGTTCTGTGTTTAATTTCTGAAAAGAAATTTTTTTTTCAGAACTAGGGATTGATCTCAGGCCCTTGTGCTTTCCAGGCAAACACTTATTCTACTGAGCCATCTCCCCAGCTCCAGAAAAATTATTAAACATGTAGCAAGAAGGCAAATATCAGATTTAATTTAGTCATGAATCAGCTCAAGTCATTTTGACAAAATTGAACTAATTTTAGCCTTTTGCATATTGATCCCATAAAAGAAAGACTACCAGTATTTATATCTACTCAATGAACTACTAATTTGTTACTTGCTACTCTAAGCAATGGAGTTAGCATGAAATTCAGGGTACATTCAAATGCAAGAACAGCAGCAAGAGATTGGGTCTTGTTTAGGAATCCTTTCTCTCATGCTCTTTAGCTTCCTGTTATAATATAGAGTGGCAAAGTTAAATGAAGAAAAGAACTATAATAGAAATGAAAACCTTTATTTGTGTTTTGTTCATTAGTAAACAAGGCACTTTGCAGTTAAACATTAAATTAACGGTGATAAAACATAACCGAGTCTAATCATTTTCAAGAAAGGTCACGTATTGGTTCACTTAGCCCATTTGAAGCTTCTGCTCATGCTGTTTGGCTATTGTTTCCTGACAGGTAAGGAATATGTACAGACGACCCATGCTATGGGCAACAGACCCTTCAGTTGTTGTCTTCCCAGAGTCAGTTTGCCATAATAGCTGCTACACATTTTTCTAGCTTGTAATTTTTTTTTTATTTTACTGAGTCTACTATATCCAATTTTATGTTATTTTAAAGATAGTCTAGTGAAACTGAACATAAAGCTCTAAATAAAGAATCATCAGTAGTAGCTTTTATTTCAGAATGTAAGAACAATGGAAAGGCATGTTGAAAATGTACAACAATTTCATCTCTGAGACATGATTTTCCACCTTCACGTGATCAAAAGCAAAACAAGCTTACTTATATTAATATAGGCCATTTTCTATCTCAGCCTTAAGCTATTTCAACCTCAGGCTTTCTATTTTCAAAGACATTGGGTCTTAAGGGAAATGCTGTATTTTAAGCTACTATGTCAAATTGATCAATTTAAAAATATATCTACCTATGATGCATAGCTGAAGCAAAAATCCATAAGAAAAAAATAGCATTGTTGGAATCTAGGTAAATAACCCCAGTAGAATAACATTTTGGGTTAACATAAAAAGATTTAAGTAAAAAAAATTTCAACTTTGAAAGTTTCTAAACAGGAGCAAAAAAATAATTTCTCTGTCTCTCTCCACTATCCCCTTTCACTCTCACAAGCTCACATAAGATTTTACTCTAAATAGTATTAACAGGTTTTAGTTGTGAAGAAACAATTTGAAGTTGTAGCATTGTTATGTAATTCATGGTAAAAATTCATGATAGTATCATTCTCATTATTAGGCAATAACTGCACATTTCTGGGGCTGGCCAGATAGCTCAGCGGAGTAAAGCACTTGCTTAGGCAGAGCACAATGGCCCAGGTTCGCTCCCCTGCGCACAGTGCCAGCCATCCCCCTAGGGTGCGCTGAGACAGCTACTGAGACTGGGTGTGGTGGCTCAAGCCTGTAATCCCAGTGCTTGGGAGGCTGAAAACAGGAGGATCACTATGAGTCTGGTCTGTGTAGTGAG
>NDGN011377516.1:0-10719 GCA_002564285.1 Tympanoctomys barrerae
AGTGGCTGCTTCAACAAAGCAGTCAGACTCAGGTTGCTGTGGTTCGATCCCCACAACTCTAGCAGCCAAACCTGCCCTGAAGGCATTCGGAGAAAAAAAAATCCTTCTGTCTAGTGGAAAGGCCTAGCAACTAAGCAAATGCAGAAGTCAAAAGGGCAGTTGATTACATGGTGGAAAGTGCTGTGAGCACAAGGAGGCAGATAGAAAGCACGGGCGGGCCGTTAGTTGTGAATCAGATGGCCACACAGGTCTAGGGAGGCTGCTGCGGATGAATTTCCCAAGGGGCAGCAGAGAGGGCCATGTGCCCGGTGAAGCGAGGAAGGAAAGGGGACGCACAGGTGCCAAGGCCCAAGGTGGACGGTGACCCTGGCTGGCTGGCCAGGAGAGCACTTTATAAATACAAGGTGCACGAGAGGAAAGGAATTGCTGGCACATTATCTTTGCATAATATTTAGCGTCAAATGTTTATTTTCTTCCTCAAAATGTCTTCAAAGCAGCTTCCTGACACTCACCTCTGCTCATGTTCCGTCTTATAGTGAAATAAGAGACATCTGAGCCTTCCGTCCTGCAGCCAGCCTCTTGCCCGGCCTCCAATCTGGGCTGGAGGACAGAAGCCAGCCTGGCGGGGTGCACACAGCTAAGTGCCGGGTCCTTCCTCCCGGAGCAAACACGGTCTCGCTCCGTGCGGGCTAACTCAGGGCTGTGCCCGTGTTTTGTTTTAATTCCTCGTAACTGTTTTCACGTGTGCCAAATCTAAATTCATATCCTAGATGTTCTGTATGACCTCCTGTAGGTTCTCTAACATATAAACGGAACCTGTAAATGGAAGTGCGGCTTATCTGTCCGTAAAAGAAAGTACAACGCGTGGTTTCTGTTCTTTTGAGACCACACGGAGCCTTCACTGCTGCATCCCAACCTTCCATCTACAGAACCTCGGGGATCCAGAGTTCATTTTGGAAGGCAGAGTTTCAGGATTGGGGGTGCCTGGAGGAAGGTCTGATGCAGCCTGCGGACTTTGGCGACCCTGCGGGAAAACAAAGCTGTGCCTCTGGGCTGCAAAGCTCTGCTGTCTCCTGATATTTAAGTGGCGAATGCTGATAATTTACAGATTGTCCTGTACTCTGTTTCTTAAGACCGTGAATGCAGTGGTCTCAGGCAATCCAGACGTACAGTTTCGGAGGTCAGAGTCCAAAACGAGCTCTAAAGGCCTGAGGTCCGAGGCTCTGTCCCTTCCAGGGCCTGGGGCAGCAGGACTCCCAGGCTGCCTCCCAGCTTCCCGAGGGCGCCCGCGGCCTTCAGCCCATGCCCCCTACCCATCTTCGGTGGCACAAGTGCAGGCCTTGTCTCTGACGCCGGCCTCTCCTCTCCCATTCCACAGCTTCCTCCTCCCAGGCAGGAGTCCTTGCAATCACATGGGGCTGGTTTGTCCCAGCAAAGCTGCCTACTGCCACACCCTGGGGATCACAGGTTCCAAATCTCCCTCATTGTGCAAAGGAGCACAGTCTAGGTTCTGGGGCTGAGGACCTGGCCTTCTCTGGGGAGCCCTTCTCCCGCCTCCCACAGGACTCACGGCAGAGGGCAGTGTCACAGCCACCTCTGCACCCTCGGAAGGCAAGGGAGTGCATCCTCCCCACCTCCTGTCTGAGCAGCACAGCCAGGCCAAGGCAGGTGCTGTGCCCCTTGGGATGAAATCAGCCCGTGAGTTAGCGGGTCCACCGGCCAGCAGCAAAGGATAACGGTAACTGGCAATATGAATAAGGACTCGTCACTGTCATCCTAACGTATGTCCTACAGCTCGTGGGCCCTCGGAGAGAAGACTAGAAGCCACACGGTCATCTCCTTTTCCCCACACAGCTTCCCGACGTGCCTGCCCTGGCCTGATGGCCCCTGAGCCCAGAAATGGCCCTGTTCGCCAGGGAGGCCTCGTTTACCTCTCCAAGAAGTTTCCTTTTCACCCCTGGTCCTTCCTAGTCCCCACTCTGGGCACATGCAGAGTTGGGTCCCCTTTTAAAAGGTAGCTCTTCCAGGACTGCATAGTGACTCTTCCACCCCAGTGCCTCCTGCTTTCCCCAGCAGGGCCATGCTGAGGGAGAGGGGACTATGAGATGTGGCCTCCAACTCAGAAACCGCTCAGCCCAGATCTTCCCCTTTCTTGGGCACAGTGCTGGTAAAGTGTGAGGAAAACAGTGCTGAACAGTGCTGGGAAATACGAGGAAAGACCAGGCCTCAGGCTGCCTTGTCCTCACGTTCTGACAGGGCTCTCTGAAGCAGGTCTGGAAGTCTGCACCGAGGAAGATGCCTGAGAGTGCGGGTGCAGGTCTGGGGGAGTCTGTAGGCCATAAGCCTCAGTGCTGCTGCTGAGTGCAGCTTCCTCTGGGACTTGGGATCAGCCCCAGAGCTGCCAGAAGCATCCTGGCAATGAGGTGCACAGGGATCCGGGGACCCTTCCTCCTCCAGATGCCACCCTTCCACAGAAGGGCGCCATGGACTCGACCAAGGTCAAGGACATCTGAGTCACTGCACATCTTCCTCCAGGCCATCAACCCTGCAGACAGCTCTGGAGTCCCCACAGGCCTCCCTCACTACCCACTTCCTTTGGCCATTGTGAGACACTGGCACCACCCAACTTGTGCAGTTCCAGGCTCCTCAGGGCAGGGAATCTTGAAGGCAGGTTTCCCTGGACTGAGGAACATGGTGCAGAGGGTGACCCAGAGGAGTGGAGGGTCCATCCTGCACTGTGGGCCTTAAGTCAGAGGGAGCAAGAACAGATCCATGGCCCACCACCCAGGGCACTCAATGTTACCCACACCGCCACCTACCCCCCACCGCCTACTTGCAGCACTACCTGCCCACACTGACTACCCCATATGTCACTCACCACCTAACCACAATGCATACCACTGCCTATCGCACCACTATCTACCCATACCACTGACTACCACCTACACCACTCACCACTATCCACACCCCACACCACTGCCTACTCACGCCACTACCTACCCGCACAACTACACCACTCACTACTCACCCCACACCACTGCTGCCTACCCACACCAACAACAATACAACTCCCCATCTACTCACACTCCACACCACTACCTGTTCATATCACCCACATCCTACTCACCACTGAATAACTACCCACGCAACTGACTACCTCACCACACCGCTGTCACCCACCCACTCGTCTGATAGTCTACCCACACATTCACCACATACCTGTAATGTTGCCAAACCAGCCCACACAGACAACTACCTCCACACACCACGCCCTCCTCCCTACCCACAGGCCACTCACCCACCTCGCCAAGGCTGTCCCTTGCCTCAGCTCTGGTTCCTCTGATAGCCTGGTCTCTAGCTTCCTCCTGACTTGCACATCTGTTTGTTTGATGCACCACTACCTAGCCATACCACTGACTACCACTTATGTCACTCACCACCTAACCACAACGCACACCACTACCTGGTGTGCTCTGGAACCTTTCGGTTGCCACTGGCCTATTGACCTTTCATGTTCCTTTTCTGTATTGCTTTTCTAAAGCCCCTGCCCCCAAGTACGCAAGTGACGTGTATTTAGTATCCTGCTTACGTCCCATTTCTGTGTTACCTACAGGTCCAACCTGCGCCTCACACCACTGGAGGTCCAGCCACATAGCAAGCGAGGGGCACAGTGTTCACATGGACTGTCCCGCAGGTCGGGTGTGGAGGCCCTCTCTGGCTGGGGCTATGGGAAATGCTAGCAGTACCCTCAAGTCCTGCAGGGAGCACGGTCAGCAGTTTACACTGGAAGGAGCGCTGGATGACACATGTCCCCTCCAAAGGGATAAGAAGAACTTGTCAGCACGTCGCAGCTGCATATGACACTGGCTGGTCAATGCATTCCTCTGCTAGCCCTGGCTTTCGCTCCTGGCTCGTGGTGCAGTGTCTGCTTATTATCTAGCTTTAGTGGATGCTTCTCCCTGGTCAGTATGCCTTCACACCGCTGAACTCTGACCCCAGCACTTCATGGCCTGTCCATCAGGCTGGGGCTACCTTCTTTCCAGTTACGAGGACAAATATCTGCCTCCTTGCGGGGCTCACAGAGCATCCTTGACCCTGTGAATTCCCAGACAGCTCTGTGGCCTGTGTGGGCATGGGCACAGGTCTACACATGCTACGTCAGCCAGCACTGACTGGGACGTGCTGCAACAACAGCAATCCCCAGGTGCCAGCGGCTTCAGCCCAGGGCTACTCCTTCACCCGGGCATGCAGCTGAGGAGACTGTCCTGAAGCTCCTGCCCAGAATGGGGAGTGCGGCCTGGTGCCTGCAAGCAGGTGCCTTCTCTGGCCGGAAGAGAAGGCGAGGCCTCACCTGCCTGCAAAGAGCAGGAACACACAGCCCCATGTGTGAAGGAGGAGGAGCCACACCTTCACGGGCTGGTTACCAGCACCCAGGTAACCTGCTCTCCTTGGACCAGTCTTTCCCAGTTGACTCTTAATGTTTCAAACATTCTCTTCCCATACCAGACAGTGTTCCAGCTGGTGGCAAAAACCAAACAAAGCCAAGGCCAGCACTGCTGCCCTCCATGACAGGACCTGGCCCGCCTAGTGGAAGTACTCTCACTCTGTTTTCATTACTGGTCCTCCTGGTTAACACTCAGTGAGCACCGACTCACACTCACACACAGCCTTCGCGAGGCCTGAGTGGTGCCTGGAACTGCCCCAGCAGGAGCCCTGCCTAGGAGACCGCCCTGTACCCCACGGTAACACAGAGCTGTCCACCGCAACCTTCCTGGGAAGGCTCAGAAAGGGGCTGGGACACATTCCAGAGAGGGCCTTGCAAGCACTCCCAAACGGTATGTATGCTGCATGGTCGGGGTGCTTCAGGTACTGCAGAGGGTGAAGAGGTGGCCGCCACCCCCTCTAGCTCCACACCTAACACAAATGAGATTTAAAGTGTTTTGATTTTCTTAAAGACAAAAGGGAACCGGAAGACTGAGTCTGTGGGCTCTCCGTTTACATACGTAGGCAAAATAAATGTACAGGAAAGTTAAGTAACTTAACAAGGTCACTAGTGAGTGAGGACTTGCCCGAAGCTGGAGCCACCAGCGGCAGCCCTAAACTCAGGAGCCCTCCTTCTTCCTTTCCTCTTTAATTCACACCGAGTAGGCAGCGTAAGCACCCAAAACAAACATCTGAATGTCTGTGGGCAGTGCTCATCAGCAGGCGAGAGCAGGCCGCCGCGACTCAGGACCTCAGCTCCTCCCTGCCGGCTGGCCGGCACGCACAGGGCTGCGACTGGAGCCGCTGCCGCCGCCGCCCCTCCCTCTCCGGTCTCCGGATGGATCCTGCCTGCAGCACGGCCATCTCGCCAGCCGCCTCGCACCTCGCATCCCTCCCTGGGGCTCCGCCGGAAACACCCCAGCTCAGGTCTCTGCTGGGGACAGGAGGAGAGACACGGCCTCCCCAGCTATGCTGCCAAATACAGGAGAGTTAATAATCACAGCAGCTTTCAGGGGCTGGAAAGGCACAGCAGTTTTGCCTGTAGCACTGGCCAGGGGGAGGGAAAACATTATGTATCTAAAATTCAAAAGGAACACGACACCGAGAAGGAAGCCTTTGTCTCTCTTCCACGTATTAAGTGCTATACAGCGCTGCCTCACTAAACTCATCAGAAATGGAAATGAACTGTTCGATCTATTCTTTTCACCGGTAGCTGACATTTATTTTCAGTCTCAGGTCTCTACAAATGTCTCAGACATATACAATAAAAACCAGACTTTATTTACCAGACCTTTGAAGCTTTCCCTCTGGGCTCCGGTGAAATCTGAACGTGCCGTTTCTGCAGACGCACCACTCTCAGGCGCTCTACCCTCCTCCTCCGATGCACAAGCGAGCCCGTTGGGGGGTGGTACAACTCCAGCGCCCTACTCGCTCGCTTCACCCACGGCTCTGGTTTCCACGATTCCTGAGAAATGTTTACTGGCTGCGAGCCGCCGAGCCGGAGCTCATGGGGGCGCGCGGCCGCGGGAGGGCGGTCAGCTCCAGGCGAGGCTGCGGGGCCGCCTAGATCACCCCAACGGGAAGGGTGGGCCGCGCACCGACTGCTGGAAGCCTGGGGGCACCGCGGGCACCTACGAGGCCACAACTCCTCCCGGAAACTCTTCGTGTCACTCATAAAATCGCAGCAGAGCCCGATCACAGACACAGGGCAGCCGCAGGGCCCCACCAGCTCCGCTCGAGTCGCCGCTTGCACAGGAGAAATCGGCGCAAAGTCCCTGTCCTCCCTCGTATCCTGGGTTCTGCCCTCCTTTGAGGACTTCACCCAATCCTACTCGATCCTTTCCTATGCAGACAGCCGTTTAACACGCTCTCCCAACAGAACGGCGCTGGCGAGTGAGATCGGAGTTGGGCAAGCTGCGGGGATGCCGCCGCGGAGGCTCCTGCGTCCGTCGCGCATAGGTCACTCGGTGGCTCTTGAGCCCCGGGAGCCCCAGGGCGCGGGAACGAGCGCGCGAGGTCGAGCACACCCCGCCAGGCCCAGCTTCAGCGCCCGCGGGTGAAGTTGGAGCCCTAGTCCCCCAAGCACCCTTCCCGTCCGGATCCACTGCCGGCCCGCGCGGGGGGAACAGGCTCCGCCGCCGCTGGGGTAGACCCGGCTTTGCGCCTCAGCTGGCATCTCCGAGGGCTTCCGGCCCGGGAAACTTCCCCACCTCGGCGCGGTGCCCACGGACTGGCTCCAGTGTGGGGGCGCCACGGACGCACCTGGCCCGCACGCGCGCGCACGTGGCTCGCGACCCGCCCCCGGAGCCCGAGTCTCCCCAGGAGCCTGCGTCGCCGCGAGGGAGGAGGAGGAGGAAGAAGGAAAGGAGGAGACCGCGCAGCGCGGCTTCGTCCTCACCTGCGCACCGCCCTCCGGTCTGCAGCCCGGGTCGGCTCAGTCCAGCCGCGTCACGGGTCGGAGCTGCCCCACCGCGCCCGCCTGGCACACGGCGGAGACTGCGCGCTCCCGGGGGCGGGCCCAAGCAGGGCGCCGGGAGCCGAGCCCAGCCGAGCCGCGCGCCGGGGACCCCCGCCCGCGCCGAAGGTGACCGCGGCCCCGCGCGCCGGCTGTTCGGCTCGTGGCCGGGTCGGTCGGAGCAGCAGCTGGGCTCATGGATTCCTTTTTGGCCCGTGCCAGCCTGATAGGTACCCAGACTGGGAGACTGATGGGCACGTGACCTCCAACCCGCGCGCGCACACACACATGCACACACGCGGAGTCCCGCATAACCGGGACATGCTTGCAGAATCCCACGTGGACGCAAGGATGGGAACCGGAGTAGTCCGGAGTGCATATCCGGCATTACCGTTTCGGAGGGAAAGTAAAGCTTCCCTAGGTCCCTGCGCGGGAGGTCCCCCTTCACCCCCCACCCCGGCCACTTCCACACCCTGGCTGGCGCGTGGTGGGTCCAGTGCGGGCTGCCCTGCCGGCCTCACTGCGGTGCCCAGAACATGAACCTGGGCGTCACCAACACTTGCAAAGTCTCCCGGAGTGACAGGGGCTGAGGACTGGAATTGCCTCTTTGCCTTTACACCCTTTCTATGAGACAAATCCAGACTCGTTCTAGGAAGGGTCGCAGGCTTGAAAGAGTGAAATTGGTTTGTACTATGCCTGAGGATTCTAAATTCTTAAGTCCTAACTTAAGTAGTCCTGTCCCTTGGTCCCGAGGTTGCTCCCACTAACAGGAGGCAGAAGCCCAGCGAGTGGGATCCAGGCCAAAAGCCTGTGTGTGGACAGACAGCAGAGGGGACATCGAGCCTGCAGGGCCCATTGCCCTGAGTTTAAAGGGTCAGTGACCAAGACCCAAGCAGGGGGACTCTGCTCCCTAAAGTGAGAGGCAGCTCTGGAGAGAGCAACGGGACGCCCCCTCTTGGGGATCCCATTCACCCATTTCTTCCTGAAACATCCCATTTTTCAGATGAAAAGCACAGCTTACTAAAGCGCAGAAGGGGTAGAAATCTGTCCCCACCCCCGCATAGGTTACCTTGGAAAACTTTTAGAACAGCTCTTAAATTGTTTTCTTTCTTGAGTACAGAGTGCAGGTTGCAATCATCTTAGGGAGTTGGTAAGTAAATGGCACAGCTTTCTTTTTTACTTCCTTTCTCCCCACCCCTTCCCTCACGCCTCTTCTCATTTTCCTTCCCCCAGTTCTCCTTGGTTTTGGTACTCTTAGGTGGTCTCCTGTGGCGCAGATGTCCATGAAGCTATGAGGACCCTGTACCTGGTGCATCTGCACTCTGCCAAATCTGCCTTCCTCCCCGACTCTGCTCCCCTGCACCCCTACAACCTTCCCATCTGGCAGAGGCCTATCCTCTTATCTCCTGTCCTTTCTTTATTTTCCTCTTAATTTGTACTTTGCCTCACTCGGAGGAGAGATACCATATGGCATTTAAGTTCGTGTGTCTGGCTTGTTTCACTCAACATTGGATTTCCTAGGTGTACTCGTTTTCCTACAAATGTCTCAAACATGTCCTTTTCTTTATCAGTCAGCTGTTGGTGGGCATACACGCTGTTCTCGGAACTTAGCTGTTACAAACTGTATTGCTATAAACTCATGCATGCGTGTATTGCTACAGCATGGTGCCTTAGGCTCTTTGGGGAAGATTAGAAATTCCACGTAACCCAACTCTTAAAATTTTAAATAGCATAAAAGGAATGTGGAGCATAGAGCTGTGACCTTAGGCGATTGCTCCACTGTGGCCAGAAGCTGGCAGAGGCTGCTCACAGGTACAGGTGCCTCTGTTCAGCCGGCTCATCTGCCAGGCTGCGGGAAGCATTGTTCCCACTTTGTACTTGGTAACTTGTTCCTTCCCAAGAGCCACTCTCTTGCTATCATTATTGTTATTCTTATTTGGATGCATTTGTCTCCCCAGTACCCAGATGTTAAAGCTGGCCCTGGAGGAGGTGCTGTCTGCAGCCTTGGGGTGCCCCCTTGGTGCTCTAGGTCCCCAGCCATCTCTCCCTTTTTGTTTCCTGCTACACGGGAAGCAGCCAGCACTGTCACCACGTACTCCGCTGTTTCCATCCAAAGCCCAGAGCAGTGGGTCTACCTGTTCCTGGGCTGGGACATCCGAAACTGTGAGTCAGAACTGCCCTTGTCTCTTGTGAGTCAACCTTGGGCACTCAGGACTGTGACGGATGGAAAGCGGACACCCCGCACAGGTGTTGTTCTCCCTTGGGTGCACCTGCTGGGAAGGGTTCTACCTGCCTCTGTCTCTTTGTGCATCTGTCTCTACACACCTCACACTGGCCCCCGGGTGAGAGGAGGTTGCTCTGAACCTCTCATCAGCGTAGAACCGTAGCAGATTGTTTGTCCGTGGCCATAAGGTGTGAAGTTGGGTGGGTGCAGCCTTGTGGCACTGTATTCCAGAACACACGAAAGCTACTTCATTTCACTTCGGTCTGAGAACAGAGGAGAAGGGTGTGATGAAGCTGGGCACTGTCCTGTGGCCCCCAGCGGGGCCAGCGTGCAGAGCCCACCTGCCTCTGCCTCTTCCTTCCTGTGCCCCGGGGATCCCACCAGCGCTTCCTTTGCACTCTTTCACCACAGACCTGCTGCAGTACTAGAAAAGGACCCCAGGTGCAGTACCATCAAACAAAGATGCCATCTCCACACGCCGCTGGCTCAGCAGGCCTTGTCTTGAAGCTGTTTCTCAACTTATCCTGAGCTTCATTCCTGTCACCTACAGAAATGGAATAAGAGGTGTCACGGGGTTGCTGAGAAGATTGAACAAGTGCAAGTACAAGACTGTAACACGCTCAGCAAATGTTTGTGGCTCTTACCTTTTCAGAGTGAGGGGAGAGAGAGAGAGAGAGAGGAATGAGGAGAGAGGGATGAGGGGAAAAGGAGGAGAAGGGGGACAGAGGAGAGGGAGAGAGAAAAGGAGATGGAGATGGAGGCAGGAGGAGGAAAGAGGAGGGAGGAAGGACTGGCAAAGGGGAAGGGAAGAGAAGAAAGAAGGCAGTAGAGAGTGGGGAGGACGCAAGTCCTTGCATCTTGGGTGTCGAGGCAGGTTAGCAGACCGATCTGTGGTTCTCCTCTGCGCCCCCATGTCCTGGGTGCTCAGGGCTGTCACCTGCCTGGGCAGCCTCCCTTGACCCTGGGCTTCCCACATCCCACCCCGCTTAGCCTCACCTGTTCTGGATCCTGTGTAAAGCCTTAGAAGGATATGCATCATGCAGAAACAAATCTCAGGGATGAAGACATTAGTTTCAAGCAGTAGGAAAGAGTAGTGTCTACCCCTGTCTCCCAAGGAAAGACATTTAGTCTGATTTCTGTTCCCAGAGGAGTTTGGGAGAAACGACAGGTGTGGGAGACACAAACGGGGGTGAGGTGGGGGACAGAAGGGCTCTCCAGCCTGACCCCTTGGCTGGGAGGTCAGTGGGCAGACACAGGTGTCAGCAGGTTGCCAGTCATGCCGATGCGTTCCAGAAGGAACTGCAAACTTGGGAGCTGCCTTGTGCCTGGGCACAGGCTTTAAAGGACAATCCACCCACAGCCCGGGGCAGGCTTCCCCTCAGTGTCCTGGACTGCTGCCAAGGGAGGAGCTCACAGCAGTGTGGGCCTCCCACGTCTGGCTGGAGCCGAGGGGCTTCCGGACCACGGGAGTGTGGTGGAAGCTGCACTCACCTGCAGGAGGCTGAGGCCGGCACCGGGCTGGGTACACCCACCGGATTAATCCACGGGCCACTGAGGC
>NDGN011377516.1:11470-34617 GCA_002564285.1 Tympanoctomys barrerae
GGGGGTGGGGTGGCAGGGCTTGAGGATTTAACTTCACCCTTGGGATAGGGAGAGAGTGGCTTGCTGTCGTGGTAGAAGCTGGTGAGAAAACAGTGCCTCAGGCATGGCGGTTTGGGAGACACAGTTCATTCTTTCTAAAAAAAATTGTTTGGGCTGGCGTGATAGCTCGGCAGTCTACGTGCCTGCCTGGCATGCCTGTAATCCCAGCCGTGGGGAGGCTGAGACAGGAGGATCACTGCAAGTCCCAGCTGTGTAGACAGACCCTGTACCAAATAAATAAAATATTTTTAAAGTTAAAAAAATTTAAAGAAAATCCAAAAAGTAGTTTAAAAAAAACATAAACAATACAGAATTTCACTAAACAAAATGACAGGAATTAATCGATGGTTGTTATATTGCTTATTGTTATCTTCAAATTAGTTGTTCAGATTACCAGATATAAGCCTGTAAGATTGGTCAAAAATTATAAAAAAGAAAATACTAAAAAGGAGAGAGCAATAACTGTTCCTTTCGGCAGCCCAGCGGGAATCCGAAGCCCCGTTCTCCAAGCTCACCGTACGTGCGCATTTCCAGTTCCCCCCTTTCTCCTCTCCTCTCCTCATCCCCGCCTTCCTTCCCTCTGAGCAGCTTTGCCTTTCACAGTATCCATCGTGCCTCTCAGATTTTGATTACTCTTTCAGCTTCTCATGCTAGGGAGACACTACAGTGTTTATACATGCAGGTCTGAGGTATTTCATTCATGCGTGTGCTCTCTACTTGCATCCGTTTGCCTATAAAAGCCTTGAGTTTATCTTTCTTTATGGCTGAGTAATACTGCTTTGTATAAAAATACCACATCTTCTTTATCCACTCCCCAGTTGGTGGGCATTTGGGTTGCTTCCGAGACCTGAGGAATCCAACTAAGAAACTGCCATCGTGTTGTTCAAGAAAAGCTAGCGCTGCTCCTTTGGCGACTGCAGTCACACAGTACTGCTCATGGCATTCATGATGTCATCCCTCTTGTTGAAAAGAAACTTCAGGCCCAGAGTGCTCATCACGCCCAGGAACGCCCACGTGACATGGACGGCGGATCCCCAAGCCCAGCCCCTCTCACTGGAAGAAAACGGTGCCAGGAGGAGTCCAAGCTCAGCCAGTGAGTGCCAGGTGATGTGGGCACCCTTGTACCAACTGAGCGCGAAGTGCACCCATTTCTAGGCCCCAGCGCTGAGCGCCGCCGGGCACAGAAGGGCGCCTGCACATGCCCTGCCTTTCCCTGGCGTTTTGTCTGCACAGCTCCCAGCCCCAGCTCCGCCATAACCTGGTAACATCTTCCTGACACATCCAGAGTTGGATTTGTTTTCTTATCACGACTTGACAGATGGGAGGACAGAGTCCCACACTGTGAAGGAAACGACTTTGCCAAGGTCATCTGGAGAGAGTGGAGTCTCGACTGCTGATCTAACGTTTTCTCCACTAGGCTGAACTTCAAAAAGAAATTGGATCTCAATTCAGCAAACCTAAATACTGCTACCTGTGAAGGAGAGCGTGGCAGAGCGAAGCTCGGTCAGAAGGGCCCTTCAGGAAGCCCGTCTGCACTGCGCTTGGGCTGCCGGGGCTTTAGCTGTGATTTTGTGATCAGATCAAGCCTGGCTTCTCTATCAGAAAGCTTGGAAACTAAGCCTCATCCTGAGATTCCTGTTACTTCCCTGAGTTATCTAGACCCTTGAGATAGGAAAACATGTTTTCAGGATTGGCACAAGTGGGGCTGCTTCCACATCTCCTGAGGTAGCCATCTCCTTCCACTGTGGATGCCGGCATCATTCAGAACAGTCTACCAGCGAAACAGAATGTGCAGCGCTGTGGCACCCAACCTCAGGGCAGCCAGCGCCACCGCTCCATGAGTGCCACGGCGGCCACTGTGCCCAGGCCTGTGCCGTCCTCACCCCCATGCCCAGGCCTGCGCTATCCTCACCTGACCACAGCGGCACCAGACACTAGCAGTTGTTCAGAACACTGTGTGCCAGAAATCTGTGTCCTGCTGTGTCTCACTTAACCCCCGCAAAACCACGTGAGGCAGGTGACACCATTGCTCCCACTCTACAGGTGGGAAGCTGAGTCAGTGAGAGGCTTAGTTATTTTCTCAAGGCTGCGTAGCCCCAAAAGGTGCAGCATCTGCACCCAGGCAGTCTGACTCTAGCGCCTTATTCCAGACTCTAGACTCTTCACACCATACCAGAATGGAGTGCTCTAAGATGAGTGCCGTGTGGTCTCTGGCCTTAAGAGAATTATTCTCCACTAGGAAAGTCTATACAATTAGGGTGTGTGTGAAGACAGCAAACAGGGGGCCACATGGGGCCTGCAGGGCCACCTTGCTTACTAAGTGAATTGTCTTACTATTTTGAACAGGTGATAAATACAGTGGCATCAAGTTTGGTGACCAGCTAGTCATGCTGCCTAGAGATGGCGTTCTTACCAGCTGCTCCCACACATCCCCAGAGGTAGGCAACCTGGAGCTCAGCAGCGCTGCTTCTGTGCAGCGGTGTCATTATTGTGGCATTATTTCTATGCGTTTCCATGAAATGGTACACACAAACTTTTGCCATCAACCAGCTGGCTCAGCGATCGTGCCGCAGCAGTGTTTAAGTGGCTGTCTTATTCTTTCCTTATGCTTTACTTTGAGATATGCATAGATTCACAGGCACAAACCTTTTTATTTTATAGTGACTTAATATTCCATTGTGTGGTGACTATAATTTATTGAATGCTTTTCTTGAGCAGATACATAATTTCTAAATTTCTGCTATTGTAAATGTTAGTGCAGGGCTGGCCAGGTAGCGCAGTGGACTAAAATGCCTGCTTCGGCAGAGCGCTGCAGCCAGGGTTCGATCCCCGGCATGCTGTGTCGGCCCCACCCCTGGAGTGTGCTGAGAGGGAGACTGAGCCTGGGTGTGGTGACACGTGCCTGTAATCCCAGCACTTGTGGAGTGAAAACAGAATCGCTACAAGTCCAGTCTACGTAGTGACTCTGTACACCCTGTGGACCCTGCCCTAAATTCGTAAAAGAACAAGGGTTAGTGCAATCAGTATATTCATACATTTGTGGGTGAAACCCTGCATGACAAAACCCTAACAGTAGAAGGACTAGGGGGAGGAGATAGAAAAATGTAATCTGCTGTGCCTGAAAGGCCACCTCCGCTAAAGTGATGTCCATACACAGTCCCCTCCACTGGACTTCAGCTCTGAGATGGTTTTCTTTTCTTTTCTTCTTCGTCCCTGTGTTTTGAAAAGTCACTCATGTTTCATGTTCCTGGACTGTCTGGCTGCTTTGGCTGTACACAGGTGGCTGCTTCATTGTGTTTTAGACTTCCGGTTTAATGAAAACCTAACTTGAATCCTCCTGCCTCAGCCTCTAGGGATGCAACTCAGTGATCGAGCCAGAGAGAGGCCCTGGATTCAATTCTCAGGCCTGCCTCCCACCAACTATCATGTCTTTTAACACTTATTTCTAATTGCACAAGACAGGCACCAATGTATTCTCCATGAATACTTCATTCTTTGGTCTTACAAGTGTCTTGTTTTTTCCTGCTAAAATGGATCTTGTAGCTCTTCTTTCAGGAGACTGTGGCTATAAACTTAGCAAAGTACTTTTAAAATTTTCTTATTTAATTCTTCCTACAATAACCTTTCCCCTGGATACAATCTTCCAGCTTTCGAAGTTTCTCCCTCTCCACTCACTAGAACACCGCAG
Source organism: Tympanoctomys barrerae (assembly GCA_002564285.1). Classification (NCBI taxonomy): domain Eukaryota; kingdom Metazoa; phylum Chordata; class Mammalia; order Rodentia; family Octodontidae; genus Tympanoctomys; species Tympanoctomys barrerae. Next base: position 15,198 of record NDGN011377516.1, read on the forward strand.
GTTTTCCTCTGCGGTCCCCTTTGCCCAGTGCTTCAGAGGTACATTTGCTTCTCATTCATACATAAATACTGTATTCCATCTTTATGCTTTAGTGTGTTTCTGAATTTTCCTCCCTTATCTTTGGTGTTTTGGAACATCTCTACCATTTTCTGGGTGTGTTTGTTGGACTGCTTTTTGACTCATTTTTCTTGGTGAACAGTAGGCTTTTTTGAGTTGATGGCTAAAGTCCTCTAACTATGGAGAAATCTGGGCCTTCTCCCAGGTCTTGTGTCCCATTTGGGTTTTCTGTTTTCTTCTAAAATTGTCATGAGGTAGATCTAGGCACCTGGCTTCCTGGCCTGCACGGCTCTGCGCATTCCCTTGACACACTTTCTTTTTTCTTCACTGTGACTTGGGGGCGGTTCTCAGTTTGGTCTTAGAATTTATTTACTTATTCATCATTTTTTCTACTCATTCCATTCTTTTTGAAATTTTATTTTAGCATTTGTGTTTTATGTCTGCAGGTGGGAGGAAGACGGGCTGCGGCACCTGCATGCAGGCCACTTGCCCTCTCCAGGTGGCGGCTGGCCACTCGGTGCTGCACAGCTAGCCAAACCTCAGGTCATCTGGGCCTGGGTGGAGTTCGGTGACTGCCAGACTGCTGTGACTGTCTACTTTGCTTTGGGAGTCAGTGAGGGCCACTCTGGGCCACCCAACCTCTGAGATTTCCAGGACAGAGGTCTAGTGGGTTCCTGCTGAAATCAGCTCAAGCTGAGGGTCTGAGAAGGGCAGTCCTCTGCCTCCCACCTCCCTGCACCCTCTTCCTCCCCAGCGGGCCCTCTGCATGTCACAGGCCAAAGACAAGAGCCAGCACCATCACGTCCCCCTGCAGGCCAGTGTGGTGGGCGCGCTGCCTTGGGAGGACGTTCTCCCTCTGGTGCCTGCAGTAGGTTTTATTCTAAGCTCCTCTCTAGCAAGCCTGCAGCCCAGTGTCCATCTCCACTGCTGCTGAGAAGGTGGTGGCGCTGTGAGCCCGGCTGCCCTTCTTCCTGCCTCCCAGCCTCAGGCCAGTGCTGGTTCTTTATGCTGGAAGCAAAACCAAGATCATGGCTGCTTGTGGGGTGGGGGGACACTCCTCCCCGACCAGGGAGCTGTCCTGCAGCAGTGCGGCTGGCTCCACCCTGGCTGCCCGTGCCCCAGGTTCACGACTCCCAACTGCGCTTGGTCACCTGCCAGGGACCTGACAGAGTGCATGCTGCGACTTACAAGGGAAGCTGTCGCTTAAAGCCTTTTCTTTCATTTCTGTGAGTTTGCTGATCAGCAGCATGACATCAGAGAACGGCCACACCTTGTTCAAGTCACCACAATAATCTTCATGAGGGTGTTTCAGAAGATACTTCGTGCCTAAGCATCTCACTTAATTAGCATCTGGTTTGGGCTTTCAGTGGCTTTGCTGGGACTTCGGGCCAGCTTTCAGGCTCTGGCTATTTTTCCTTGCAGGGTGAAGGAGCTGAGCAAGATGCTCTGGACGGTTCTTCCCAGTCTGAAGTGCCACGTTTCTCCCTTAACTGCGGCTGTGTATGACCAGCGCAGCAAGGCTGTGGCTCCAGATTCCCGGAGGCGCCCGACCTTCCTAGCTGCTGTCTCCATGCGGAACCACGTGATCAGTGCTGGGCTTCTCCTCCCCGTGTTCGCGCCTGGCGTCACAGTGAACGCTTGTTAGACGGTGTGCCACCACTGTGATGGACACTAGTTCTGTGCCCGGGCGAGGCTGGCCTCCGGTCGGCGCAGTACGGCCAGGGAATGCCAAGAAGCCGCAGTGGGCCAGATAGCCTGCGCATACGCCCTCGTCGGGCTCTTGAGCGTCTCCAGCACGTGGCTTCATGTCTACCTCCTCAGCTTCTCCCCATGCCATGCCAGGGTGCTGGTGGCTTGGCTTCTTGCCCTTTGTCTCTGCCATGGGCAAGTTCCGAGCTTCAGAAGCCGAATACATCTGTGATGTGTGGAAGAGGCTAAGCATACTGCAGGGACAAAACTGACACGGAGAACTGGGTTCTGCAGCAGCCCGCAAGCAGGATACGGCCAAGCAGAGACCCTACTTAATGAGGAAGCCTTCTGAGTGGTGTCTACCTGCCGAACTCACACACAAAGCAGCCACCTAGGCAGGAAGCCCATGCTCTGAGAGGAGAAACCTGTGGTCAGGACCTGAGGCCACCCAGGGGAGGTTCTTCGCTGATGGAAAAGGCTTATCAGCTGTAGAGTGGACTCGCCCTGCAGCAGGCCTGGAGCTACCTGCTTTTATTAGCCAGGTGTGTGAGCTAATGCTCCTCGACTGGTATTGTGTATTCGTGTGCCTCCCAAGTGGCATCGCTGAGTCTTGGGGACTGTGCAACATTTACGGCTCAAGTCCCACACCTGGAGAGGTGGCGAGTAGCCGCTAGGAGGTAAGCTTGGGAAGAGAGACCACCCACACCGGAATGCCCCACTCTACCTGGGCCTGGACAGTATCGGGCCAGCTCATTCAAAGCTGCCTGTGATACAGACATGAGGCCTGGCAGCTGTCTCCCTGAAGGAGGCCTTGTGGTTCCCTGAGAAGATGGAGCTTCCCAAAGTGCCTGAGAAGGGCCATTTCTCAGCTGCTGCTACAGGTCCCTCCTGTGCTGATGCAGGGAGTGAGAGAGGGGAGGGTCCCACTGGCCACCAGTGGCCTTCTTGACCCTGTGAAGGTTCAGGTGGATGTCCCTAGGGTCAAGAGGGTGGAGAAGACAGAGCCCTGAGCCCAGCAGTCAGGGTCTGTGTGAGATATCTGTTCTTACTCTGACTTCCTTCAGTGTCTCGAGTTCTTCCACAATAGGAGTCCCTTCACCCCTGTGTTTGCCTTAAGACCAAACTCCACAAGGTGTGTGAAGCTCCCTGTGGTGACGTGAGGAGAGGAGGGCCTCAGCCCAGGGCATGGCCTCCATGATGAAGTAAGCGTCTCCCTAGGGGACCAAGGGCCCCGGAGAGCTCATAGAGCTGTAAGCTAGGAATCGCTCACTCAGGCAACACATCCTCACCAGGTAGATCTGAGGCCAAGAAATCTGCTTCATCGTTAGTCAGCCCCGCCTCTCCAGATGCGTCTTGCCAGCTGCTTGGAATTTCAGTTCTGGGCTGATCTGAGAATTTTAGAGAGACGTCCTCCAAAGCCCGTTCACAGTGCTGTGTGGGGAGCGGTGTTGAAACCTCCACTCACTTGAATGGCGCATGTTCTGCTTCAGACCCCTAAAGCCTCAGTGTTCAGAGGAGGGGCTGTTAGAAGGCGATCGGGCCTGTGGGGCTCTGTGCCAGTCGACGGATCAGGCCAGTAGTGATCCTGTCCACAGCTGATGGCTGTTTGGAGGCAGGACCTGGTCAGGAGGAGGTCACTGAGGGGACCTGGTAGGACCTGATCCCTTCCCAGCCCCCCCGTCTCTCTGCTTCCTGCCGCCATGAGGTAAGCAGTCTCCCTCCGCTTAGACCAGTCACTGTACAGTTGCTGCCTTGGAGCTCACTAACCAGGCAAGGACAGAAATGGCTGAAATTAGGAGCCAAAGTAAGTCTCTTCTCCTTGAGGGTATGGGAGGTTGTGTCACAGTGAGAAGAAAGTGACCAGACCGTGTATTCTTTAGCTGCAAAACAAGTTTATGATATGCTATACTAAATACTGCAGAGGCAGTCAGACCCAGAGCCGTCACAACAAAAATACCTCTGCACATGGGTGGCAGGGTAGGGGGGTTATGCGGCAGAAGAGAAAACGGTCGCTGGAGTTTTCTATGAGAGTTTCTTCAAAACTATCACATAACCACAAGACAAGGGGGAGGATGGGGACAAGGAAGAAGACATGGAGGAGGAAGGAGAGGAGGAAGAGGATACAGAGGAGGAGGAGGAGGAAGAGAAGGAGGGGGATGAAGGAGAAGCTGTTTTCCATCACACCATGGTACCTTTGCTTGCTAAACCCCGAGCTATCTCCAGGTCCCCAACTCTGCTCTCAGCGTACACACTTATGATTAAACATGCCTGTGTTTCATGTTCTCAACCTTTTCTGGAGCATATCTTTCATTAAGGCTGGGAGCCCCAGAGCAGAGGAGGGTCTGCCCCAGGAGCCGGGTCAAAACACAACCCCACCAGGTTGCCCTGGCTCATAACTGGCCCAGCAGACAAAGTTGAAATCCAGCCCCATTTCCTAAAACTGGGCTCAATGGACAAGGGCCTTTCTGCTGCTGTCTATGCTGATTGGTGACTTCAGAAGAATTTGGACTCCCTTGGTGCAAAGATAGTAATCCAGTCTATTCAGAAATCCAAATAACAAAAGTGACCTGGAAGTTGCTAATAGCTGGATAAAATCATCATAGTTGGTCAATCTGAAGGCTGCTTGAGGCCTCAGAACAAGTTAGGGAGTTATCTTTGTTGCTTTATTAAATGTGAGATGAGGCCCAAAACAGCGCTGCCCTATGGCTCCCCACTCTGCCCTGAAGTCAGATGCCTGCTGGCCACTGCTGTCCTTCCAGCCACCTCTGCTCCTCCTGTGCCTTCCAGCTCTGCCCTACCCCACCCCAGGCCCCTCCTCCTGGAACTCTGTTGTGCTGTCCCTTGCCTGAGTCCCATCCCAACTCTCAGGTATCTTGTAACTATGGGGGACCCAATGCGGTAAGTCCTCTGATTCCCATCTGGGACATCTGCAACTCAGACATTCAACCTACATTCTCTGAACATAGGCCATCCCTGAAACGTGATGCACACACATGTCGCGGCATCTGGCCAGATCCACCTTCTGTCAGGATTAGATTGCTCCAGCTCTGAGTTCCTGCAGGACCCCAGTGGTTTGTCCCAGTTAGGAGACCTCACTGCGTTCTGCATTGGTCATGGTGGCTCCTGCCCTCTGAGCAAGTCCCCCGTGGCTGGATGGTGTCCATCTTGGAACCCACAGTGCACCCCTAGGCACACAGCAGCACACAGTAGGTTCTTAGTCAGTAGTTATGACACTGAAATGCTGTTTCAGAGAGCCTTGTTCTGCCTATAACCATGACAGAATGCCCCTGACTACATGGGGGACATCCTTGCCCTCACCCCACATCTGACCCCCCTATGCACCCCCCTCTGTCCTGGACCTACCCAGCCAAACTCAGCCCAGCCAGGCCTTCTTAGTGTCTTCTGGCCGACAGCTGTCTGTTCTCTTTCCTGCTCACACCCTGATTATGTCAGGTATTGGGACACACCTCCACTCTATTGTTTACGCATTTGTTCTACAATTTATAGAGCATTCATTCTGTATCAGATTGAATAGATCAAAGACATTGATCAAGTTTGTCCTAAGGGTGTCCCCATCCATCCATCCATCTAGGCTTTTGCCTAAGCCCACAGATGTCTAGCAATAGCAGACGCAGGGACGACTCTCCCCTTACAATTCATATTTAGGAGAAATGAATGAGTGATTTCATGCCCTCTACCTCTTACTAGGTGTCTTGGTTACTTTTCTGTAATTGCTGAGACAAAATACTCCGTTCCCAAAGTTAAGGAAGGAAAGATTTACTTAGCTCGCAGTTTGTGGAGTTTTCAGTCCATAACCAGCTGACTCCAAGGCAGAGCAGCACGGCAGAGGGGCAACTTTTCCTGGAGGTGGGAGACAGCAAAAGCCACAAAACCCAGAGGGGCAAGAAAGAAGAGCAAACCTCTTTCCCTCCCTTATGCTGGCTGCAGGCTGCCCACCCGGGCAGTGTGGCACCCACACGCCAATCCTAGCACTAGATAGTGACCCATCGCCACCTCTAGCTTTAGCAGCTTCCAAAATGCTCACTCCCCATGACCATGTGAGCCTTTAGGGAAACCTCTAGACACAAACCATAGCACTGGGACACGAAATGAGCCCATTAAATAATCCCCCAGAGAGTGCCAATGACAGAGAGGCTGCCATTTTCAATGGAAGGCAGAATAAGGGCTGAACTACCGTAAATAAAGTCCATCACACTGATATGTTCAGGATTCCAATAACAGGAGCTTAAAATAGCTGATTGTGTCAGCCGCTGCCACTTTATACATTCACGACAAGGTCGATGGGACACCACACACACACACACACACACACACACACACACACACAATGGCTGGTGCTGGGTGGACACTGCCTGGCTGTGATTTTTGTCTTTACCCAAGCATAACAGATACAGAGCGTATGTACCCTCCTGTGTACCCTCCCTCCATCCAGCATGCCATCAGCTTCTCTGCATGGCAGCTCCCCCTTCCAGCTCATCCCGGGTCTATTTGGAGAAGGTGATTATCCCACTGAAGGCATCCATTGACAGAATCAACACAGACTCTTGATCAAAGCTTGGTGATTATTCCCATGGAGGAGCCTCCCTCTGCTGGGTCCTGCCAGGCATCCTGCACACACTCCGTGCCTTGCTGGGTCGGTGTGGGTGAAGCACTCAGCTCTCCCCTGGCTGCCACCGCTGCAGAGCGCTTGGCCTGCCGGCACTTTGAGGAGAGAGAGGACCCACTGCTATGGCCTCCTGGGAGCCTCATAATTGTGCTTACGGATACAAGTGTTTAAATCTTGAAAAGGAAACCGCGAGTGCCCCAGCATAAGACCTTGGATCTGCGTGTGTATGTCTCTTGGTCACCAGGCCCAAAGTACCATTCCCTACCAGGAAGCTATTCCTTCACCTGGGGACTCCTGGGAACACACCACGCAGGGCTTGTGTTTCCTGTAGCTAGTGTCTGGCCCTCGGGGAGTCACCCCACACCTCTGCAGCTGTTTTCTTCCACCTTAAACAGAATTGCTAGCTTGGCACTTTGCAAATCTGTTAGCCATCGCTCATGGTGAACAGCAGTATATCCTTCGCTTCAGGAGTCAAATCAGAGATAGATGCAAGGCCGCGCTTTGGGGGAAAGGGTCCAAAAGACACAGAACACTACTGTGTACGAGTGGTGTTCTTGTCAATGTATTCCCATTCTCAAGCAAGTCAGGTATGTTGAAATTTATTGTGATAGACTTAAGAAATTATAATTTAGATTGAATCCCTTGCAAATCATGGTTTCTGAGATGTTGCTGGCAACTTTCATAGTTTTATTTCTTCCTTATTCTAGGTAGTCATTCGCATGCTCCTATTTGTGGGGATGATTACATACACGCCACATGCATATCTTACACTTCCCTGCAGCTCAAAGCTTTAAAGCAGGAGAAACCTTCAAGCAACATTTCATTGGCCCCAAATAGCTAGCATTTCCTCTTGAGTTAAGTTAGTGATATAATTTTTATTAACTAAGCCAATATCCACTTGATTGCAATGAAAATTCTGTCCATCATTCTGGTTCCAGAGGCGTTCTCTGGTTGGACACGTCTCAGCTGCCCCTACCAGGACTCTCAGCAATTAGGGGGACATGATTAGATGGCAGCATCACCATCTCTGGCACTGCCAGTAACAAGGATGGATGTGTCACTCTGGCTGACAGAATGGGGCCCTTTCACACTTGTTAGTGCCCTGGATTAGAATAGAAGGCTCCACGCGTCCTATTCCTTAGCTTGCTGTGGAGCGATAATATGTAAAACCTTATTTAATGAGCCTTGATGGTGCTATATACAACATGCACTGCAAATCATTCTAGACACAAAGAATTGTGGGCTAGAAATGAAAAGGCATGCTCTAGCTGGAAGAAGGTGTGCAAGCTATCGAGGTCTAGGCCTTATTTCATTTTAAAGATGAGCTTATTTAATGATAAATGGCGCACGGGTGCTGCACAGAGCACATGGTACAAAAGGCACATCAGTTCCTGTGAGAAGTGCCGATCCAACCACAGTTGCTTTTGCACCAGATCCAGGGCTCCCCGAGCAACCGCCAGGTGGTTAGCGTGCCTCTCCAGGGCCACCAAGGCCTCTGACTTCTTGTGGATGATGTGGCTCACTTTGTGGGCAAAGAAAGTCAGGCCCAGGACAGCAGAATGCCTCACCGCAGCTACGTGTGGCCAGCAAGGGTTTGCAGCTCAGCTGGGGCCACACGGGAACCACGCTGTCCTCTCCTGCTGCATCTTTATCTCAGGGCTCACAGCCAGACCCCAGCCCGGCCAAAGACACATTTTGCTTACAGGGCAAACAAAAACCTTCTAGCAGAAGTGAGGGCGTGGGAAACATCCAAGGTGCTTTTATGGGGCTGAATGCTCAATTGAAGAGCACAGATTATTAGTTTTAAAAGAAAGGCATAAAAATCTTCACAGGAAGAAAAAGGTGGAGATTGGAAAATCTTCCTCCTCCACACCCTTGCTGGGAGGCCCCTCCACCTGAGCTCGTTTACCTTTCCGACTTTGCCAACGCAGCCTGGACTCCGCTCACACCAGCCCTAGTCAGCACCTCTTGGCTCCCCGGCTGGATCTGGGGCACTGTGGTTGAGTTACAGTAGGAAATGCAGGAAACCTCGGTTTCCTATAAAGTGTTATCTGTAGAAACCTATGAGAACATCCCTGTCTGGAAGTCCTCCTTGACCTGGGAAGGGAATTTCCTAGGGTGCCTCCACCGGATGGGGAGAGCACGCCTCTCCTATGAGCCTTCCCCACCCCCTGTTCGGGAGGCAACCTCCACTGGGAAGGGGCTGCAGGCATTAAGTGCTTCTGGCTGCCTGCTCAGTCATGAAGCTTATAGGAGAAAGAAATCACAGACTCACACCCTTGAATTAACAAGAAACTCTTTGTCCAGTCAAGTTTTCTCTTATCTTCTCAATTTATATTGTATTAGGACGATGTAATTACAGAGACCATGAGCAAGGCCGGCAGCAGGCTGGAAACGCAAATGCGGAGAAGACACCACCATCCCTCCTGCCCAGGAAGGGGCCCACTGCGCAGCCACCCTGCTGAGCTCCTCTCCTTTTAGTCTTACCACAACTGAGGGGCAAGAATTTTCACTGTTCCATTTTAAAGGTGAGCAAAACTAAAGTCTAGAGAAGTCAAGTGATTTAGACGAAGCCACCAGTAGAGATGTGCAGGCCTAGAGCCTGTTCTCTGCATCCCCACACTTTTTCTCGCCCCCGATTTGCCCTTTCGTCCCCCAAAGTGCCTTTCAGAGCGCTTGTCTACTCTTTCTTCAAGTGCTGCCAAGGCCCTCTTAACAGTTTCCAAAATCCCCTCTCAGCAGCACTTTGCTTCTCCAACTGCAGCGGGGGCCAAACTGCCCCATGCCAGGCTCTGGATTCTGTAGGCACAGAAGAGCACCTGAGTGACTCATGCTTCTGACAAGAGGAGCTGGAGCAAGAGTAGCAGAAGTCCCAGCTGGTCGGGAGCGCGAGGCCGCAGCCCTCTCAGCAGGGCCTGAGGAGGAGCATGTTCTCCAGCCGGCAGGAACTCTACGGTGCAGTAGGCTTTGCAGACTGCAGCGTTCGTCAGCTCTGCTGTTAGTGTGAAAGCAGCTGTGGACAATACGTGAACGGCGAGGGTAGGTGCGCGCCAGTAAAACAATCTACAAAGCCAAGTGAGGGCTGCACAGGCCGCCGTATGCAGCTGCTGGCATGAAGGTGACTCCTTCCCTCACCGAGCTCCGAGCACAGCCTCTGTCCAGACTGGAAACTAGGGCTGAGCCATGGGGTGGCAGAACAGGCTCTGGACACCCAGCCAGCTTGTGAAGGGCCAATGACAGGAGCTGCGGAGCAAATGCTGTAGGGTCTTGAGGGTGTGGGGCCTCGCAGGCCAGAAAGGAGATGCAACAGAGGCTGCAGCAGGGGAGTGCACTGACATCAGGCCCCAGGCTGTGACTTAGGCTCCGTATGCAGCTAAGAGCATGAGAAGCCAGTAGGAGCTGCCCCTGGGTGGCTCCTTGAAGCCCCAGGTGCAAGGCAGAGTCCTGGGTCTGCCCTGGCAGCAGAGGCAGAGTCAAGCTGGCAGGAGGTGGGAGGGTAAGGAGAACTCTGGGACCAGCGAGCTCACTGCGTCACCGCACCTGGAGGAACAGGAAATCCCTTGCACCACTTGATTCAAGCTACTGGGGCACCTGGCTTTGCTGGAAGCTGCACATTGCAGCCTTCTGTGGTCCAGACAAAGCTGGAAAGCTGTAGGGTGAGGCAACAGCAAACAGGTTGGCAGGACCCCTGACTCGGGACGTGTGGTCAGAGGTCAATAGGCTGTAGCCATTGAGGTGGCAAAGGTGGCTCTAAAGAGGGGTCTGGTGGCCACTAGAATGTGTTCCCAGGGATGGTGCTCATAGGAAGCTGGCCAGGGTGTGAGCTGAGTGCCAGAGCAGGAAAAGCAGATGTGGTTCTCAGGGACAGTCGCCAGCTGCCGCACATCACGGCTCTTCCCATGCTCCAGTGCTGAGCCAGTTCATAGGTCTGCAGCCCCCATGTCCCTTTGAAGGCCAGCATCCTCCCAGTCCCTCCTGGGGGTCTGTGGAAGCACCCAGATGTGATGGCATTGCAGCCCACTTGGCTGTGGTGCTTCAGTTGCTCATACACGGGCCCTTGGCAGCCGCTGACCCCGCTCCTTCTCTTCCTGACCACCAAGTACCTAATCATTCCTAGAAGCCAACAGAGCCTCTCTTTCATCCTCTGATCTGTGGAGGAAGAAACGTTAAAGTATTAGGGGAGGCTGTGGAAACACCCCTTCTACCAACCAAGACGTGAACCAGAAGCCACGCCCCCTGCTGGGCGGAGTGGCAGAGCCCCTCAAGGGTTTAGCGACACGAGGCTGGAGGTCCTCACCTCGTCGCTGCTGTTCATTTCACCCTGTGGCTCCTGCAGAAGCTAAGTGGATGCAGCAGGAGGAGTAGACCTCTGCAAACCCGGCCGAGCGACAGCTGCAGCTGCACAGCAGCTGTGGACATGGCGTCTTTGCTGGGAGAGATAAACACAGACCTGGGAACTTGGAATGTGGCCACTGAGCTGGCAAACACAGTCTGTGCACCCCACAAGCAAGCAGCCTTAAAAGCAACTCACCTTGGTGAGAAAGGCAGAGAACACACTGCTGTGATCGAAGGCTGCATGCGCCGTTCGCTCGGTGTCAGCAGAGACCCCAGGTCTTCCTTGTCTTGGCATTTGTAAAACATCACCATACTCTACTCTTGGAGGACATCAAACTAGCTAGAACTAATGAGCAGGAAGATGCAAGTATTCAAGGTGCTCCAGAAGGACCGAGCTGCCAAGGTGATAGAACCGAGATCCTTGAGCATTTGGACTCAGTCACATAGGCTGAAGCTGTGGGAAGGTGGAAATTGAGGCCCAGGCAAAGGAGAGGGCAGACGCCAGGGGCTGAAGTTAAGGAGAGCAGCACAGATGTGACAGGAAAGGAGAGGCATTGCCCACAGCCCAAAAAGTGAAGATCTGTCCACACACTGGAAACCTCAAGAATCCAGCCAAGGGCCTGGATCCCATAGCAATGTCGCGCACAGGTCCAGCTGAAGAGCCTATAACGGTGCCCAACCCACGAGTCCAGCTGGCGGCCCAGAGCCCACGACAATGTCCCATGCATGTCTGCATAAAGGACCTGCCCTGGGAAGGCCCAGAAGTCAGTGGCAGAAGACAGAAAGTGTGTGCCAGCGGGGTGAAGGATCTGCGCTAGCAGGCTGAGGGAGCCGCACTGGAGCCAGGAGGTGACACTCAGGGTAAGGACTGAGCTCCTCCCAGAAGTACCGCTGTCACCCTCCAGGACAGCGAGGACCTGAGCTCCCTGATGATGAGAACAGCAGAGTTTGTACCAGGACAGCCAGTGCGACAGCCTTTGCCGGAGGACCGGCAGTGCCTCACCTTCCCCCAACTCTTCGCTTTGAACAACAGTCCTCAGGTGGGCCTTCCACCCCAGAACCCTGCTGATTCGGTTCACCGGGGTCTTATAAGCAGATCGTTGGTTAATCCGCCACACCTCCTGTGGGCACGAACACCTTATTATTAGCCCAGACTGCTGGTCTGAGCATATTCTGTGTGCTGCACTCACTTTTTACAGCGAGCGCCACCAGAGGTCACTTGTCACTGTGAGGTTCAATTCACCATGCAGAGACGTTGGCAGCAGCAACACAAGCCTGACGGCACAAGCAGAGAGACGGATAAGCTAAGAAAGCATAAAGAGTGCTGGAGGTCAAACTGCAGGAGAAGAGGGGTGCCTGCGGCGGGCTCACTAGTCGGCTGGGCGGGGCAGAGGAAGATCTTCTGGATGGAGGATATATTGGGGCAAACTCTAGAGCAAAAAGCAAAGATAAACAAGAACAGAATATCCAAAGTGTGGGGCAACTGCTAATGGTGCAGTAGACACACAATGGAGGTGAAAAGGGCTGGACCAGAGAAGATATTTGGAGCAACTATTACAGAATTTCCTTAAAATTGTCAGACACTACTCCATAACACAAAGTAAAATAAATGCAAAAACAAACAAACAAACAAAAAAACCCCAAAAGCATAAGCAAAACCAAAACAAAACAAAAACAGGAAAAAGAAGCTTAACCCAGCCACGTCATATTCAAACTGCATAAAATCAAAATCAAACATAAAGAAAAAACCGATTTAAAAACTGGAGAACTAGAAACTCCTTTGCCTACAAGGAGCAGAGACAAGAATTACTTCAACTTCTCAAAAGCCAGAGAGAGCTATTCCTGAAGAGTGAAATATTCACTCTGTTGAGAAAAAAATCCACCAATACAAAAATTTGTAGCCTGTGAAATAATCCTTCAAAGTGAGGAAAAATAAGACTTTCTCAAACAAAATCGAACTTGTTGCTGTAGGCTGGCCTCACAAGAAGTGAAAGAAGTTCTTCAAAGAAATGAAGGTGCAGACCAGAAACTTGAGTCTGTGCAATAAAAGAAAGGGCCCTGGAGAATGATTAAGTGAAGATAAAATACAAACATTTACTTTTCTTATTTTTAGTTGCCCTCACAGATAAATGATTAAAGTAACAGCACCCAGATCACTACGTTCAAGGCACCCTGAGCTGCGCGCACTTACCTCCAGCAGCGATCACCGAGGCCCTGGGAGGGAGGCAGTGGGACCCGAGGTGCTTATGAGAAGCTCCTGTTCTTACTTGGACGTGGCCTTGGATCACAGCACATTGCAAACTCTAGGACAACCACCTCAAGGATTTCAAAAGAGGTGTAACTGACACGTCAACAAGTGAGAAAAAAGGGAGTAATACAACACGGTGAGGAAAACCCACCCGACGCTGGCGCGCAGGCATGCTGAGCTGGCCACTGGGGCCAGGCTCGGCGAGGCGGTGCGCACCTGTGATCCCAGCGCCGGCGAGGCTGAAACAGGAGGATCACTGTGAGCCCGAGCTGTGTACTGAGGCCCTGCAGCAAATACATAAAAAAAGAAAAGAAAAAAAAGCAGACAACAAAAATAGGAACAGAGAAGGGTAACAAACAGAAAAGAGTAAAAGCAAGAGATATTAATTCAACTATATCAATAATCGTTCTAGAGGTCAAAGTCTAAGTACATTACCTAAAAGAATGTTGTAATTGATATGAAAAGCACGGACAGCTATATGTTGTCTACATGAGGCCTATATAAATATCATGGCATATGTAGACTAAATACAAAGGAGTACAGTAAGATATACTATGCTATATTAAATTAAATTACATAGATTATTTACAATATCCTCTAAAATTATCCACAATATCCTGAAAAAAGAGAACACTTTCAACTTATTCTATGAAAACAGTATCATCTAATACTAAAACCCAAGACTTTACAAGAAAAGACCAATATCTCTCATGAACAAAGATGCAAACTCCTGAATGAAATATTAGCAGGTCAAATCGAGCAATGCCCAAGAGCAAGCAACTGTTGCAGATAGCACGCAAGTCCGCAGAGCAGTGTGAATTAGAGCACTGGTATATTCTTGAGCGTTTTTACATACTTGTACTCTTCTTGCATAGCTGTAAGAATGGCCACAATCCAGAAACCGGGTCAACCTGTGCGGACGAGCGCGAGGAGCACCAGCAGCCCCTGCACTTTCTCGCGAGGACGGAGCGCGGTGCGGCCACGCCGGGGGACAGCTTGGAGTCTCTCCCAGGAGCCACATGTGGGTCCTGCAACTGTTCTCCTTGCTACCTGCCAAATGGACTAGAAGTCAACCAAGGACGTTAACCAAGACTTCCCTCCGTGGCTGCTTGGACAAGCAAGCTGTGGTACCTCCAAAAAGCACAGTGTTATTCATCTCTAAACAGAGATGAGCTACAAGCCATGAGAAGGCATGAAGAAATATTTATTTATTTATTTATGTTTATTTTATAAAGAATACAAAATGTAAAAAAAAAATAGAAACAATACAAAATTTCATTAAACAAAGTAATAGGAATTCAACAGTGGTTGTTGTATTGTATAATGTTATCTTCAGATTAGTTGTTTAGGTTATCAAATAAACCTAAACAAAAATTGCAACCTAAACTGCAAAATTGGTATTAAAAATTGTAAGAAATTAAAAAGAAAAAAATTAAAAGTTAAGCATTAACTGCCCTTTTCCATTGACCAGAAGAAATCAGCAGCACAATTATCCAAACTAAAGTGCATATGTACCTAAATATATCTTTTTTCCTTCTTCTGTCCTTTTCTTCATCCCTGTTTTTCCTTCCCATTGAACAGATTCTTCCCCTTTCACAGTATCTATTGTACCTCTCAGATTTTATTTACTCTGACATGAAGAAATATTAAATCGCGTTACTGAGTGAAAGAAACCAACCTGAAAAAGCTGCATGGTGTATGATTCCTCATGACGTTCTGGTGACCCCAGCACTGCAATGAAACGTAAAACTGCGGAGACAGCAAAGAAATCAGTGGTTGCCAGAGCTTACAGGGATGGGGAAGCTGCACAGGTGGCACCGAGGGTTTCTGGGGCGTGGAAGTGTCCTGCAGGAGGCACGGTGGGGACATGTCACCACTCGGCCTCCAAATCCCAGCAAGCGCAGCAGCAGCAATCGCTGATGAAGGATACGGATTGGGGTTAGGGTGCGTTGGTGCAGCTCAGCGGTTGTGCCAAATACACCCTCCATGTAGAATGTGGATTCCGAGGGAGGCTCAGTGTGGGCCACGAGGAGCTGGCACAAATGGCGCCTTGCTCGGATGGCGATGCTGCTGCTTCTCCCAGTGTCTTACCAAAACACAGGCAGATGAAAAACTGCAAATGGATCCTGACGGATTGGCAGTCTGATAGCCTCATTCGGGGATTTGGGAAGAGAGAAGCTACAGCCAACTGCGAGGCAGATGAACTAAGTAGAGCCCAGTGTGTCCAGCTGGGGCTCCTACCTACTTTGTTTGCCATCCTCGCTAAGAAAGATGAGGATGATCAAAGCCAGGCCCGCGCTTTTATCCCCGTTTCGTCCGTGCCTGCTGCGTCTTGGGTTGGAAGTGTCTGCATCTAGCTCTCTCTGCTCTCGGCTCTTGCTCCATGGGGGGCGGGGCGGGGGGGGGACCGCACTGGCCACCTCTCTACTTCTGGGCAGGGAAAGCTCCTCAGAACAACGAAACAGATGAAAGCTGGTGGCGAGACGCAGCGTGAACGCAACATACTCCACAGTGTGGTGCTCAAAAGAAGTTTCTCTTTTCCTTCCCAAGAAGGCACAGAATAGAAACAGGAACGGAAAGTTATGAAGAGAGCAGAGTTAGATGAAAAGTTAAAAGGATAACACGCACAGATGGGAAAAGGAAGCAGAAAGACAAGAAAAGGAGTAAGCTAAGAAATTCTAAGCAGTAAGTAAAAAGAGCAGGGAGGCGGCTTTAAACAGGACCGTGACAGGTATGTCTGGCTTCCTACCTCTTAAATCGGAACAGAGGCATTGTCCAGGGCTTGCAAACCTAACTGCAGTGCTAGCCACATATGTAATGTTAAATGTTCTAGCAAAATATAAATAAATAAATGTTCTAGTAGCCACATAAAAAAGTAAAAGGAAACAAGTGAAATGATGCTATGATACATTTTATTGAACCAAATATATCCCAAATACTAGTTTCAACATGTAAAAAAATAAAAGTAATGAAATGTCTTGAATACTAAGCTTTTGAAGCCCAGCATGCATTATGAGACCACAACATGCCTCAGTCTGGGTAAATCACAGGCCGGCAGTCACAGCCACCCGTGACGTGCCGGCCGTATAGGGCAGTCCTGCTTTCAGCCAATGGAATATGAAGGAAAAGGCATGCATGAGCTCCACGTGGCCACACAGGGCACTGACCTTGCTCAGCAGAGGTGCTCTCCTCTGGGGCCCTGAGGGGCACTGAGTGATCTAGCTACCCCGAGCTCACCTTGTCTGAGGAAACTGAGCCACAGCAAGGTCATGAACGGACCCTCCCACTGAGTCGGTATCGGATCAATAGCAGCTCAGGTCTCAACAGTGAGACCCTGTACCAAATAAATGAATAAACAAATAAATGACTAAAAAGTTGCATTTCATTAACGGGTTAAGAACAAAAAGGATGGAGCCACAAAAGAAGATTGTTATGGAGGGAAACTTTAGAATCTGTTCTAGAACTCAGAGGAAGTGAAGCATGAGATGATGCAGTAGAGAGTTTGGACAAAGAAGTGAGACAACAGTTCAATTTTGTCTCTTTGAGGAGTTGCCTGAATCAAAGCAATACTAAGGGACACTGGGAGGAGATCTCCTGAGCCGTCAGACTGACCTGCCTACTCAGCAAGTGGAGACCATGTGATGTACCAAAGTGACCATCCACAGTGTCCCTCATTACCACAGTGTCCTTTAAGAGAATGGGCAAAATAAAGATTTTAAACAGTCAAAGTTTGGGCCTACCATTCGTGCACACATGCACGTGCATGCACACACACACACACACACACACACACACACACACACATCTTGTTGGGCAGAGCAGTCGGGATCCCAGACTGTTTTTGTCTGACTAAAGAACTGGCCGGGAAACCAACGAACAGGTAAATGCAAACTTCCACTGGAAGGAAAGAAGAAGGTGAAGAAGAGAGAAGAAAGAAAGAGAAATGCATCCTGCAGGCGGGACGGGTCACTGCGGAAGGAGGACAGCAGACAGCAGGATCACAGAAGCAGCGAGGTCAGGGGCCACAGTCTTCTCTAGCCCAGGACCCACCCGTGGGAATGGGCCCTGCCCGTGCGCCGGGGGGACGGGCAGGCACATCCTGTTGGCCAGCCGGCGCTCAGGCTCAGGCCACGCCCTGCACGCTGTCTTCAGCCCACTGCGCCCCCTACGCTGCCTCATCTTCACTACAAGGTGCGCCGAGCAGTGGGTTTAAACACAAATGAAGGCATGAAATAGAAGAAATTGATGATGAAGAAAAAATTGAAACCTACTTCAAAAATCTACTCTAAAACTTCACATTTTTAGGGCTGGCCAGATAGCTCAGCGCACTAAAGCACCTGCTTAGGCGAAGCGCAGCAGCTGGGGTTTGATCCCTGGCGTGCCTTGCCGGCCCCGCCCTTAGGGTGTGCTGAGATGGAGATTGAGACTGGGCGTGGTGGTAATCCTGTAATCCTAGCACTTGAGAGGCTAAAAACAGGAGAATCACTAGGAGTCTGATCAACGTAGTAAGACCCTAAACACCTTGTAGACCCTGCACTAAATACATAGAAAATAAATAAAACCTCACATTTTTAAATTAAAATGTAAACAAATTCTAACTAATAATAGCAAAAGTGGGCTGTGTTCACTGAGTACCTCCATGCGCAAAGCCCTGATCCACATTTGGGGCAGACGGTGACAGTCTCCAAACGCACAGGCACCTCAGTTGGGGAACCTAATTGTTTGCAGAATTCTGGCCACAGAATTCATTCCATGTTCCAGAATCATAGAAAGAATTAAGCTTGCAAACTGAGACACCACTGTGTATAATAATGCCTTGGCTCACAACTTCTGTTCCTGAACAGAGACATTCAGGAACATTTTGCTTCTGGTCAGAAACTCCACATCTGTGATGAACACGGCGCAGCCATCTTGCCCGCTCTGAGACGTGGCTGTGGCTTCCTGTGGCTACGGCTGTGGCCACAGGCAGACCTGGGCACTCCTGCTGCAGAGCTTCGCTACGTGCCTCTTCAGCAGAGGCTGTACAGCTCTGAAGGAAAGTGCAGAGCAAGCGCGGTGGCTAAAACAAGCCCGGTGGCAGTGAAGGTGACAAAAATGTGCAGAGCGAGCACGGGAAGAAGTTCTGAAGGAAATCCTCATTGAACTGAAGAAGGAAGTTGGGGAAAGCCTGAGTGTGGCTCTCGGGTGACTGATCTGGCCTCGGAATGCACGATGGAGAAATCGACAGTCTCCACTGTTTTGAAGACCAAAGTGCAATCCAAGGGCTGATGTGGCAGAGGAGTAACTATGTCAGCCAAGCAGGGGACACACGTGCTGGAAAAGGGGCCGAGGCTTCCGCTGGTGTGGGGGAGTGAGAAGCAGCTGGCAGGTGAGTGTCAGTGAAGCTACGATCTGTGAAAGAGCCAGGGAGTTGCACGAGACCTACTGGGGTCTCTGCCAGCACAGCGGTGAATTTCGGGCCAGTGAAGGGCATCTGATACACTCACAAGGGAAGTGGCATCCACAGGCTGATAAGACACAGGGAGGCTTCCAGTTGAGACACTCATGAAGGCAGAAGGATACATGGCTCAACAAGTGCTCACCTGCAGCAAAACAGAGCCCTTCTGGAAGAAGATGTGAACAGAATCTACACTCACAGGAAGAAAAGGCACTGCTGGGGCATGAGCCCAGGAAGGACAAATGACCTTTTCACCATGTACAGGCACAAACCCTGACCTGAAGACTGGAACAGAATGTGATCAAGGCCAAGGGCCATGGCATGCAGGCCAGTGTGAGCGCTTGGGTCGCAAAGCAGTTGCTCATGGCGTGACTGCACAAGGCGCTCATACCCACCACTACAAAACGTTTTTCTGATAGCCCACTGAGTGGAGTGGGCTTCCCCTGACAGACAATGTGCTACACATCCTCCAGCCTTGGTGGAGGACAAAGACAGTGACAGTGAGTATGACTTTATAAAGGCCAAGTCTCCCTCCCACCACAACATGACACCTCTTCTGCAGTGCACAGACTAGCAAGGGATCTGCAACTTCGAGAAACTCTGCACAAAGGCATCCTTCACCAGATGCTTCAATATTTCTAAAGAGAGACCCTTGACCCTGGAAGAGTCCTGGAGGAAATATGTCAATGCCCTGCACAGCACCAACCTCACGGACAAAGCCTGGGAAGACGTCACCTACCAGACCTTAAAATCAGCCTGGAGGAAGCAACGGCCAGAATGTGTCACTAAAAAGACTTGCAGGGCCTGATGCACAGGCAGTGGAGGACACTGTGTCCACGGCAAGAATGTGGGTCTGGACCTCAATGGTGCAGACAGGGGAGCGTGCTGAGGACCACAGGGAGGGGCTGACCACAGAAGAAGTTGCTGAGCTCAAGTGAGCAGCGGAAGGGCAGGTGAGGAGCATCTGCTGAGGAAGAGGCGGACAGGGAGGAGGGCAGCGCAGGGCATAACACCCCCTGAGGGAGAA
>NDGN011377532.1:0-10621 GCA_002564285.1 Tympanoctomys barrerae
GCCCTTGCGCTTGCCAGGGAAGCGCTTATTCCACTGAGCCATCTCCCTGGCCCCATATTCTTTCTTTAAAACAAAAAAAGAATGTACTTCATGCTTGGCTGGCAAGAAGCAGCAGGTCTTTGATGTGGGACTACCAGACATCTTAACTCTGGGCCTTGATTTTCCTTACACCTTGGTTCAGGCACTTGGATTTTTAATGTGAGTCTGAAGACATGGTCCCAATTCCCACAGGTACTGCAGATCCATTGGAGGCTGTGTGGAGTCCAGCCATTCAGTAACTTCACCTCCAATAGTCTTCCAGGTCTCCTGCAGCCCCCTGGCTGCTGATCCAGTGGCTTCCAAGAGTCACTTTCCTGGCCTCCCTGTTGCTACCCTTGTCCTGGACTCCTCTCTTCTGAGAGGCTTCTTGTCTCCCTGACCAGGGCTTCTCAGTCTTTCTTATAACTGCACTCTCCATTCTCCCCTTTCATGATGGTCTTCTTATGAGTTCTGGTTTATCCTCTTACCTTTACCATTCCTGTGAGGAGAACTTTTTTCACTTTTAGCACTTTTACTGTCAGGGATCTTATATCTCTATTCCCAGCTTCAAACTTTTGATCTTTGGACTTAAATATCTACCTAACTGCATACTGCATCATCTTTTCCCGCATAAGATTTCTAAAACATGCTGGGCATGGTGGAACTCTGGGAAGCTGAGGCAGGAGGAATTCAATTCTGAGGTCAGACTGGATAACTTAGACCCTGTTCTAAAATAAGATTTTTAAAAGGGCTGGGGGAGGTAGCATCATGGTAGAGCACTTGCCTAGTAAATATGAAGTCTTGGGTTCAATCTATAGCACAGAAAAAAGAAAAAATATGCCCCCAAACACTAGGAATCAATAAGCCAAAATTCAACCACTTTTTCCTCGCATGTCTTTTTCTCCATTTGTATTATTTATTTGGAGAATGGCATCATCAGTTTTCTGGTCATTGAAACCAGAAACCCAGGATCAACTTGACTCCTGTTCACTTCCCATATATAATTATCTCCAGGTCCTAATAATTCTGCCCCTAAGATTTGGTGCTCATCATTTTTGCCTGGGCTATTACAGGTGACTCCTAACTAGTTTCTGTGGACTTCTATGATTTGGCAATAGAATGTAAGTTGCGTGAGGGCAGGTATACTTATTTTTTTGGTGGACTTCACTAATGCCTAGAACTGCAGCTGGCACCTGGTAATGAGCACCCCACTAATCTTGATGAGTGAATGTGTGAGTAATGTCAGTAGGCCACATTTCAGTCTCATTTCCCACATTGCATGTCCTTGCCCAGGACCCCTACCTAAATGTTTAGAATTCTGAGCACACTGTTTCTTCTGCCTGCCTGTGCTAGGCTTACATCTACTCATCCCTTAAAGATCCAGCCCCACGTTGTCACCCATGGGAACCTTTACTTTGCCTAGTTTTGGTTAAGATTTCCTCCTCTGTGGTTCTAGAGTCAGCTGTGTATACCTCTAAAGTTGCAGTTATCTTGATTCCTTGTATTTGGTGACTTACACCAACTACAAGCTATCTGAGGGCAGTGTTTTTAACCACTCTATTTCTACTTCTATAAAGAACACATTTATTTATTTATGTATTTGGTTGTTACAGGAACTCACTACGCAGGTCAGACTCATAGTGATCCTCCTGCTTTCAGCTTCCCCAGCTCTAGGCTTACAGGTTTGCACCACTACACCAGACTCTATGACCATCTCAGCCCACCCTGGAGGCAGTGCTGGCATGGCACATGGTGCCAGGGATCGAACCATGGTCCCTGTGCTTGCCTAAGCTTGTCTAAGCAGGTGTTTACTCTGCTGAGCTATCTCCCCGGCCCAGAACACTCTTTCTTAAATTAACAGAAACATCTCTATCTCATCTGGCACCACATTTTATTTTTTCAACTACACATGCCACTTGGTGTTGGTCATGTTTGATTATTTCAAGCTAGTGAATTCAATGCTGTTCTTTTTTTCCTTCTCTTTCTTCTTCTCCTTCTTGAGATGGCATCTTGCTATGTTGCCCAGATTGGTCTTGGGCTCCTGGGCTCAGGGGCTTCTCCAGTTCAGCCTCCCAAGCACTGGGACTAGAGTGGTTATCACTTCTACTGGGTTTTTTATTCTTTGTATATATCATTTTATATGTATGAAATTTTAAAATTAAAATAATATAAAAAGTATTTTTGAATGACTACACTTATGTGCAATTCCCTGCATCAGTGTTTAGGATCACAGAGATATATAACTACAAAATTTTTGTTTGTTTTGAGACAGGATCTCACTTTGTAGTTCAGTCTGGGCTTGAACGCACTCCAATCCTGCCTCAGTAGCCCCAGTGCTAGGATTACAGGTGTGTGTCACCATACCTGGCTAGAATTTATTTTCAAGTTGCTTATAGTCTAGAGAGAAGAAAAAACTTGGATATATTATGTAGCATTTTTACTTTTGTGTGTTTGTGCTACTGGGAACTGAACTTAGGATTTGCACATGCTAGACAAATACTCTACCGCTGAGCTGTATCTCTAGCTCTTCTAATTAAAAATATTTTTTTCTTCCATTTATGTATTTGGTACAGGGTCTCACTATGCAGCTCAGACTCATAGTGATTCTCCTGTTTTCAACATTTCCTGCACTGGGATTACAGGCGTGGACCACTATGCCCGTGTGCGGGAAAGGGGATAGAACTCTGGTCCCTGCATTTGCCAAAGCAGGTGCTTAGTCCACTGAACTATCTTGCAGGCCCTTAAAATTTTTTTAAGAGTGGCAAAGTTTCACATTTATTAAAGGTAGGGGAAAAAGACAGGTAAGAAAAAGCAGACACTGCACAGTGAGTTCTGGCTGAGTGAAGAGGAAAAAAAAATACAATCTATAGTACAGGGTGGGCTACTGTTAAGAGGCATGATAGCTTAATCATTAAGATTTTGAGACAAGGTGTTCCTAAGTTGCTTAGCCTGGCCTTGAATTTACAATCCTCCTGCCTCAGTCTCCTGGGTAGCTGGGATCACGATGTACACCACAATGCTGAGTATGTTTTTTACATGTGCTACATAGGTATTTCCCAGGGTAACAGGGGAAGTCAGGTAAGGCTTCACAGAGGAGGTGGCCTTTGAGCTGAGAAAAGATGGTGCTCAGAGGCATACAGAGTAAGCATATTTCTGTAGAATGGTTCTGTTATCCTGGATATGAAGTTGCTCAGGGTGGATGGAAGGTAGAAAGGTAGGCTAGGGCCAGATAGTGAGGACTGTGACTGGCACATTAAGTAATTTGCACTTCAATTTCTGTAGGTGACAGGCAGCCATAGAGGTTCTCTAAGTGTGGAGTGGTATGTTTGGATAAATCTTTGTACCACCAAATACTGATACATGATTCCTGCTTGCTGGCACTTTTCATTTCATTCAAGCCCATCCAGATTTACCTGCTTCTGCACAGATGCTGGGAAACAGGGAAGGAATGACATTCATTGCAGAGCAGAAGAAAGTAGAAAGGCTGAGTTGCCCAGTGCCACCATGCACAGGAGGCAGAACTAGAATGGAAACCCAACTGTCTTCGCTACCCCCAGTAGGGCACCACCCTCCCCAGAGCTCCTCTGATTCAGGGCTGCGTCTTGGACACTGCATGAGGTAAGTCATGAGTAAGGAAGAGAAATGGCTTCCAATGCCCATGGTAGTCAGTGTGGAAGTGTAGCCTGCACTCCAGAAACACGCAGAAAAGCAGAGAAGGGAGCAGCTGCAGCCTTTAGATAGCCACATGGAGGGGTTGGCGAAGGACCGCGGGCTTCATGGAGGGGGGATGGTGGAGAAGCTTTGAGGAGTGAAGCAGAACAGAGCTGGGGAGAAAGGAAGGAGACAGAGGGACCCATGAAAAGTGTTGCATGTGAGAAAGAAAAAACTGCTGGCCTCATGAGTGTATCTGTGTCAGTGGTCTCGGTGCTGTTAGCCATGTGGCTCCTGCCAGGCAGTGTGGCTTGGCAGGGGCAATGGGGATGGGAACACAGGACCTGGATCCCTGTTTCTCTCCTCCTCCTTTCTTGCACTAGGGGGCAACCCTAGAAGCCACAAATGTGTGGGTCCCAGATTCTTCCCTTCCAACCTCCCCCAGACATAAATCACAAGTGATTTCATTAAATGCACCTCCTGCTGGGGATGTTGGCTCATAATTCCTCTCTGATTAACCCCCACTACCCCGGCGAGTTTATAGGCCAAGTGAGGGAGGGGCAGAAGGGGAGGGTAAAAGGAGGGATGGGGAATCCCAGGCGGGTGATGGATGCCTCTGTCAGCCCAGCTCGTATTTATTAATAGTCTTAATACGGGAAGCAATAAAGGAAGAAAGGGATTCTATTAATTAAATCATTGTTATAATTAACTTTCATTAAAGGAGGATCAATAAAGAGGGGTTGAGATGGAGCGAGGAGAGATCCATTATCTCTAATTTCCTTGGAAGGGATTCAGGGAACGAGACGGGTTGCTAGGATACAGAGATGTGAGGGAAGGAGGAAGGATGTAAGATGTCATCCAGGTGGGGTTGCAAGGTTTCAGGTGGATGAAGAGAGAGAACAGGGAGGGGGTTACACCCAGGGGCCCTAGAGGGAATGGAGGGTGTGGGTAAGGAGCTCTTGGGTAGAGAATAAGGGGGCCACGGGCATGTGGCTGGGCAGGGCACCTTAGGGAGCCTTGGCAAGCACACAGATCCTTCATAAATGCTTTATGGTGCTATGGATATGTCTGTCTGGCCTGTGAAGCTGGTTAGAGTGGATGAATGTTTTGTGGTGTGGAGTCAGAGTGCACACAGGTGTGGGAGCTGACAACAGAGGGAGGAGGAGGCAGGGGTGGAATAGAAAATGGCCTTCAGAGGGCTCTGTGGGAACGCAAAGGTATGCACACTTGACAGGAGTCATGCCTGTCCTCTGGCATAGGCACAGTGGCAGTTGCTATGGGAGGCGAAGATATGCACAGAAACCCCACTGCTCTTCCCTGGCAGCCCCAGTCCTCGGGCTTCACTGTGAGCAGAACCCCCAGACCTGTCAGTTTGCTCTGTTCCACTGCAATGCACTCAAGCTGGACCGCCCACTCAGGCGAAGGTCCTTTACTTGTTGTCCTGGAGCTGACAGTAGGCAGAGCAGTTAGCACCTCCCTTGGACCCCTCCTGCACACTGAGATTCTTACCGCCTAAGAACACATTTTATGACAACAGTTACACTTATCATATAAATATATTTGTCCAAACTACAGATAAGAGAGGAAGGGTATGGGAGGAGAGGAGGCTCTTATTGCTGTGGGGGGCTTTGGGAAAGGGGCTAGAGATGAGGACATGTAGGATCACCCCACCCTCACAGAAGGCACAAATACATTATTTCATGTGAGGATACAGGGGTTTGGGGAGGGCAGCAGGGAGAGGCAGGAGACAGTACAGGAAGCCTCAAAAATACAAAACAGACCTCTCTATTAATATCTAAGATATTAATTCTACAGAAAAGGCTGGGATGGGGTACGGAAGGCAACCAGGAAAGAGGAACCAAGGAAACAGAACCAAAAGATCTGAAGGTCAGGAGTGTCCATACTACTGCCCCTATGCAGGCCCTAGGGAAAACTCAGGTAAACAAATACAAACCCTAAATAAGAGAGTGGAGTGCCCCAGGAATTGGCTTTGGGGCATCAGAGAGTATATCAGAAGCAACCTGGGCTAGGAGTAGATTCTAGCCCCACAGGTCTCCTCTATCCTGGGTTCTTCAAAACCAATTTCAGTGGGTGGTTAGCCACTGCTTCCAAAGAGGACCCTGGCCAGGACAAAAAGCCAGGTAGGAAGGGATGACATTAGCAAGCTGGGATGGAAGAAGGGCACACAGGAGTGGTTCTTATGAAACAGGGTATCATGGAGCCCACTGGATGGCAAAGTGGATGTCCGTGTGTGTGTGTGCATGTGCACGTGCGTGTCCACACATGTGCTACAAAAGGGTGACATCACTCAAAGGTGAAGGGGTCCTGGGTGCTGAAAAAGAAGTGTCCGTCCATGTGGTCCTCCAGGGCATCCTTGTCGCTCTCAGCAGGAAAGCGCTCCTTACAGATAGGACATTCCTTCCACGGTGGGGTGGCAGTGCCCCCAGTGCCAGCCTCAGACAGAGGATCCATGGCAAAGCCACTAAAGAGACACAAAGGGGGACAGGAGAGGATCAGAGTGCTCTGCTGCCTTATTGACTTGCAGACCTCTGAGAGTAGGACCATGTGTCTTGGTGCCTAGAAGGCCCTGTTCCTGAAGCAGCATCCTGGCTACTCTCTGTCCCACTCTTCTGCAGCATCTTTCTCCCCTTGGTATAGGATGCCTTAGCTTTCCCTATCCCCTGGCTGCTCTTTTTGAGGACCTGCTGGTCTCTGTAGTGCAGGGCCCATCCCCCAAGCTCTTGTGCTTCTTCCATCTCTGTCTGCTGCCTAATGAGGCCGAAAATGAGTCTGACATCGTCCTTCATCTCCTGCTCCAGTCGAGAAGGATGATAGCATCACCCCTCCCTTCCCTGAGTCCACTGCAGTCTAAGCAGAGCCAGAACTTGAAGATAAAAATCTCTCTTCCCATGCCCTGTGTTCTTAGCCCAGGGCACAAAGAGGAGGCTGAGCTGGATACCTGAACCCCTTGCCCCGGGAGAAGCCCTCCCAGGGAATCCCCAGGGAAAAGGGTCAGCAACGGAAGTGCAGCCACTTGCTAGACCTCAGGCTCCTTTCTGCTCCTATCCCTGGGGGGCTGGATTACCTCCCTTCCTCCCTGGAGAAGCCTAATTTACCTACCTGGTGGTTGGGGAGGGGGTAGGGGCAGGAATGAGGGGATGCAGGGCAATTTGGGCTCCATGGAAGATGGTGCTGGAACAATACAGAAGCCAGTTAAAGGCAGGGCCTTGGAGTGCAAGATGAGGGGAGAGATTACCTGAAGGCGCTTGGCATTTGGGATGATGTGTGATTTTCTGTATCAACCATACCTGTTTCCTTTTTTTTTGGCTGAGGCCAAGAAGGGGGCTGCTGAGGATGGCGTGGTTACTGTTCACATGGATGTCCTGCCCACTGACTTCCTCCCACCTTCCCTGTCCTCCTCTACCACACTCACCTGGCCATGTCATAGAAGGCAGTGCCCAGTTCAGGAAGCAGCAAGTTGGCCTCCTCACCCCCGCTCTGCACAGCTGCCATCAAAACTGATTTCTCATCCTCAGCCTCCTGGGTACCACAGAGACATGGATGGGTTTGGGGATGGGGCCCCCTCATGAGGGAGCAGCCCACCGGGACAGGTAGGGGAAGAGAGGCCAAGGCTAGGACAGTGGGCAGAGAGGCCATGGGAAGAGCAAGGCAGGGGAGGTTCTGATGGGGGCTAGAGACTAAGGGGAGGAAGAGCTGCATAATCAGACTATTGGACTGGACTGTGTTTGGGGGTAGCATCCCTTGGTGGTTTT
Source organism: Tympanoctomys barrerae (assembly GCA_002564285.1). Lineage (NCBI taxonomy): Eukaryota > Metazoa > Chordata > Mammalia > Rodentia > Octodontidae > Tympanoctomys > Tympanoctomys barrerae. Next base: position 7,443 of record NDGN011377532.1, read on the forward strand.
GAAGAGAGGCTGAGCCTGCTTCTCCCCTGAGAATAAGAACTTCGGGGGCTGGAGGTGTAGCTCAATGACAGAGCACTTGCCTAAGCATGATAAAAACAAAAAAGAGAGCCCTATGTGACAAGACTTTCTTGGGGGGCCAGAGCCTCGGGTGTGGCCCTACCCACTCTTCCCTGCTTTCACTCTCACCGAGTCAGAGCTGCTGTCCTCAGCTGGCCCTGAGAGGTGGGAAGCAATGGGTGCTGGCTGGCTGATGACAACGAGAGGAGAGGCCTCTCGGGGCCCCGGCGGAGAGGAGTCTGGGTCCCCTCGCTCACACAGGCCGTAGGGTGGGAGTCTCATGTCTTCTGGGGACTCATCCTCTGAGTCTGTCAGGGCCGTTGGGCAGCCTGCGGGAGAGGAGGCAGGCAAAGAAGAAAGAAGGGTGTGTTTGCCAGAGGGCTGGATCAGTTCCATCTCCTCTGAGGACCATGGTGAACTGTACAGGGGCTGGGGCTGGGAAGAAAAAAAGACCAAACAGAAGGCAGAGGCAACTTTCAGGGGTCTCCCCCTCAACAAGAGTGGGGGGGAAGGTGTCACCAGACTGGGGGTGTACAGACTCAGCCCTGCAGTGGCCTCCTCATCTTCTGTGGCAGCATCCTCATCCCACTTCTCATCTGCCACTTTCTCCAGGCGGGCCTCCAGCTTCCTCATGTACTCTAGCAGTTCCTGGAGTTGAGGAGGAAAGAAGCAGGTAGCAGAGGCCAAAAAGATGCCAACCTTGTTGGCCCACACAGCCTTTCCTTGCTCCTGGATGAACCCGCTGCTCCTTAGGCTTTGAAGCCTTTACCACAAGGTGGGGTGGTGTAGGGTGGGTCCCCACACCTGGGAGCCTTCCTGCATGCTTCACATCCCTCTCATCTCCTGGTGACCCTCCCCTGACCTGCCAATTGAATTATGAAGAGGAACTAGAGTGCCCCTTTAGTCACTGGGCCCTTTTAGAGATTCCAGGGATGACAAGAAAGGAACAGTTTTGATTTTCCAGGTCCTCACCTCTGACATTAGGGACGTGAGTCACATGTCCTTACCTGTTTCTCAGCCTGCAACTGCTCCTTTTCCTTTTGAAGCACACGCAAGGCTGACCGCAGCTCCGTCAGCTCCCGCTTACTCTCTGACAGCTGCACCTGAGGAAAAAGAGCTGATGGAACTTGGAGTCTCCAATGTGCCTCCAAGAACCTGGGCTCTGGACCTGGACCAGTAGTGGAGAACCAGGTATCCCCACACCTCAGTGCCTCCTCTGCTCAGTGCTCTCCCTCCATGGGACCTTTCCTTGGCTACAGAGATGCAGTCTGAGTCCTGATCTCTGCTTCTCTTGGTGGCTGCCCTAGGCTGGTATGCAGAGCATGACCAAGGCCACTCTGTAATTCCAGGCGCAGATGTGTATGAGAGCAGAGAGGACACTGTGTGTGCTAACCAACGGAGGCTAGGAGGTGTGCGAGCTGCCACCCCATATAGATGTGGGCAGCTAGCACTTCCGAGCCCCCACCAAAGACAGAGCAGGACACACGAAGGGCCAGTGGTGGCTGGCTGCCTCACCAGGCTGGAATCTTTTTCCCGGGCCAGTTCTGTCTTGAACACTTGGTTCTGGGTCCTCTCCTCCTGCACTGCCTTCTCTAGCCGAAGGATCTCTGCGCTCAGCTTCAGGATCTTGTCTTTCTCTGCCTGGAGGTCAGTGAAAGGAGAATGGGAAGGTAAGGGGAAGGAACAGGAAGGGCCCCAGCAACAGTGCTATGGGTCGCTGGATCTCTCCCCTTTTGAACTGAATTGCTTCTGGAGCAATTTCCTCTTTTTACTGCCTGTCCCCGCTGAACAAAGGACAGGAAGGCGCTGTGCTGCTCAGTAATGGCATTAGGGCAAGGCCTGGTGCTTAGGGTGGAAATATTTCTGTGGCAAGGCTGGTAACTAAGGAATGTTGCTATGGTGGTCAGGGATTAGGATACATTGGTTAGGGCCTGTTCCTGCTTTGAAAGTAAAGAGCACCTCCCTCTAAGCTCTGCCCCATCCCTAAGACCTCTGAGACTTTCAACTCCTCCCAGAGGGCCTGAGTACATGTAGAAGCATCTACAGAGGGGGAAATAGGGGCCAGGAGACTACCCCTACCCCACTACCTCCATACTCTGCAGCAGCCCAGCCCGATCCTTGCTCCACTGGCATTTTTCTTCTTTCAGATGCAGAGTGAGCTCAGCCAGCCTGCCGTTGACCTCAGCCACTTCCAGGCGGCTGCGGTGGAGTTCGGCTATGGTGCGATCTCTGGCTCCTGCTGCACTGGCCAACTCCTCCCCAAGAAGGGTGGCTTTCTGCTGGCTTGAGGCTGCAAGCTCCTGGGCCCCTCGCAGTTGTTCCTTCAGGGGCTCCAGCTCAGCCTCAGGAGAGAGGAGACAGAGGTCAGGAATCCAGTGAATCGTTTGTAAACCAGCCCTCCACCCACAGCGTAAGGCCTCAGATTATGTGGTATCTTTAGCCATGTTCTTCCCCCTTCTCTATCCACCCACACTTTTCTGCAGCAATCAATGCTTCCTGTTCCCTGAGGCCTTCACTCACCACTCGTCGTTGGGCCTGGCCTAGGCTGTCCTTCATCTGGGCCACCTTGTCCTTCAGTCGCTGGGCCTGAACACTGTGCTCCTCTTGCTGGCCCTTGGCCTCCTGCAGCTCCAAATTTAAGTGACGGTTCTCCTGTTGCGCCACCTGGAGTTCTGTCTGATGAAAGGAGAAAGGAGAATAAGAGCTGGGTAACCAGGGAGACAGGATGACCCCTGCCATTGTGATGAGAGAAGTCAAGGTCCCATTTCTCACATTTAATACAAGTCCAAGTATTCAGCTCTTGTGTTCTCTACTCAAAGGGCCTCTACCCTGAACATCCAGTCTCTAACTCCTGACCAAAGTATCCAGCATCTTAGCCTGGAATCTTACAGGTAGATATCCCACGTTGCACTCCTGTTTTCTCTTAAATCAACCATTTTGTCACAAGCACATTAGCTCAGGCTCTGGTCATTTCGTGCTTGGGTGACTGAGTAACTGCACAATGTTTATTTTCTACAAAGTAAGCAGATTAATCTTTAAGTACATCAGTTTTTTTAAAATTTTTTTTAATTTGTGTGTGTGTGTGTGTGTGTGTGTGTGTGTGTGTGTGTGTGTGGCCAGCT
>NDGN011377552.1:0-11397 GCA_002564285.1 Tympanoctomys barrerae
CTTCCTTCCTTCCTTCCTTCCTTCCTTTCTTTTCAGAATGGGGGATTGAACTCAGGCCCTTGCACTTGCCAGGGAAGTGCTTATTCTTCTGAGCCATCTCCCCTGCCCCGATTTTCTTAAGCATTATGCAACACGCAGGATATTAAGAAAACTACTGAAATGCTTTGCAATACTATAACTGCCAATGGAATTCAATCACATCACCGCCATAAAGCACAAGGAAGTCCTTTAAAAATGAGTCATTTGGGAAAGAAATTAGACTATCATCACACAATATTCATCAAACCATTTAAAGTAGACCCATTTATTCAATTGTGAAATTTTTATAGTAGATTAATCCATTACTAAGGAATAAATTTAGACATTTATTTCCCTAAAGTAAGTTCTTTAAGAATTGAATTTTATAGAATTATTTCGTAAAATAATGCATTACATTTTCTAGAGCTTTATTGATATTTTTACTTTTTTAGAACCAGTACTATCCATTATACTTACAGATCCCTTTGGGCCAGGTAATCCTGTATCTCCCTAAATCAATAAAACAAAAATTATTTTAGAATAGTACATTCACACTTAATAGTTTCCCGAAAACATTTAAAAGCTACCATGTTATTGAAAGATAAAATACCATGAACAGATTAACCTTGACACTATAGAAAAACACTAGACTCCAATTTGGCTTGTAGTCCCCATTCTGTTACCACATGCTGTGATCATGGGGAATGCCCCGGCTCTGGCTGAATGGTCTGTAAAACAGTAGCGCTGAACCAGAGTTCTCCAAATTTCTATCCAGATCTAAAATGCTATGCAGAATTAAGATATACACATCGAAAGATAATAAAATACCATTCTGTTTTGAAACACAGATACCCTCTTAACTCTCTTAAATTCGCTTTGTTTTTGTTTTGCTTCTGGGTTTCTTTTTTTGTATTTTCGGGAAGGGTCTACAGGGTGTTCATGGTCTCACTACTGGATTGGACTCATAGTGATCTACCTGCTTACAGCCTCCCAAGAGCTGGGATTACAGGTGCACACCACCGCATCCAGTCTAAACTGCTGTCTCAGGGCACCCCGGGGGGTGGGGCCAGCACAGCAGACCCCAGGATTGAACCCCCAGCCCTTGAGCCTGCTTGCAGGTGCTTTAATCCGCTGAGCTATTTGGGCTGGCCCTTAACTTCACTTTGTAATTCAAACTATATTTTAAATTTTATCCCAAAAGTCTATTCAACACAATATGCATGCTTTTAGGCTTGTGTCCAGATGTCCCCCCGAAGCCTCATGCAGTCATAGGGGCCAGGCTTTTGAGAAGGGATTGACTCATAGTCCGATGCTGGGATTATGGGTATGAGGGCAGGTAACCTGCGTACAACAAAAGGGAGGAAAAGAAGCTTGCTCTCTGCTCTTCCCTTGCTGCTTTTGTTTCTTTTGCTGTTTTCCATCACCATGAACTGCTGCACTCTGCCATGAACCACCCTGCTTGGAGCCAGCTGGATATGGACTGAAACCTCGACAAACTGAGCTAAGTCAACCTTTAACTTTGGGCATCTGGTATTTCATCTCAGCAAAGAGAAAAATAACTATGACAGGGCTTCAAAAAAAAATGACTTAAAATCTCCCACCATTAGTGATTGGTTGAATTCAGCTCAGTTAATCTTAACAACAAAACAGAATAACTAAAACATTCTCTTAGTCCATAAAATGAACAACTTCAATAGAAAGTCTGGGAAGTTTTGTCCAATTCAGATATTATCTTTAGATTTACTTTAAATCCTGAAAAGAACTTATCAGAATATTTTCCTGCCCAAAGCCCTCCAAAGCAATTTCGTGGGAAATCTAATACCACAGACCATAAGACCTAAAATATAAATTTCCGTGTTAGGTCACATTAGTCTTTGTCAAAACCACAGTGACAAGCCAGTGCACCAAAAGAGCTAGCAGTAAAGATGGCCCATTTTTATTTGCACTGCTGTCCGGGAGATTTAGCAGTAATGGTTCTGAGGAGACAGATGTCACTTCTTGGTGTGTATGTGTGTTGGGTGGGTGATCAGAGTAGAGAGAAAGCATCTGGTCAGGTTTGTGAATCCGAAATCCCTGATTACAACACAGTTTCAGTTTTGCTTCCATGAGACTCAATACTCACAGACTTCTACCCTCCTATAAGAATCACCTGCAGTATCGAGGTGCACAGCTACAAGAAGACTCACCATCCATAAGTGAATTCTCTCAACTTTAAAGTTTGGTCCAGCCACTGTGGGGCACTTCCTCTCTGTTTACTTGACCTTGGCTATAATCTTAGAAGCCCCTTTGTTAGCTTAGAGAAGAAATGTATTAGCCTTTAAAAAAGGTAGTGAGGATAACAGTGCCCTCCTCCCCACACAGATACAGATATAGGTACACTTCTAATACAGTTTTAAATTGATGAAGCTCCATCATTAACCAGAAAAAAGTCTTACAAGATCACCCCTTCTTCCTGCTTCCCCTTCTTCACCAGAGGCACCCTAAAAAGTAGGATAAAAGACCACATTTTTAGTTTTTTAGTCCATGAGTCAAGCTGAACCAGGCAACATTGCATTGATAAGCATGCAAGACTGTCCATGGTGCTGTAGTACAGAACGTTCTCAGTGACTCNCTAATCCAGCTGGCCAGTTCAGCCAGAAACACAGCCTGATCTTAGACCAGAGGGTGAGACTGGGTTTTAGCAATTAATTGAGTTTAACTCAGCAAAACTAATAACCTCATCCACCAGTTCTGTAATTTGATAACCGTTGAAAAAGGGGTCCTACTGTAGGAAAAAGGAAGGCTTTCCATCCTACTCCAGGGAAATGGCTGAATCTAATTCATCTACACAGGTGGTCTGCTGTTTTTCAACAAAAAGTTAAAACACTGCGATATGGTTAAGGAAGACTCCATCAGACATTAGAAAACCAGTGTCTCTCTGGTGCACCTGAGAGACAGGGCCACCCTCTTCAAAGGAAAGGCTGTTTAGGCCAGGAGGCAGAACTATCACTATCTCCAGGTTATTAACATGGAGATAAGAACAGAAACCAAACTGAAGTCAAGGTTTCACTCACTACAAAAAACAATGAGTAGCACTGTGATTTAATGGCACCCATGAGCCAACCAAGGTCCCTCAGGCATGAAGTGATGCACAATACACACCTTACTTCACACTAACCCACTAATATACCTTACCTGTTCACCCTTCGGGCCGGGTTCACCAAATACACCCTGCAATGAAGATAGTTTGACATTTTTTCAGTATTTTGAGCTGTTTCTATAATTTCAAATGAACCACTTCCCACTATTGCCCTGATAGATCAGCACAAGTACGGATAATGGATTGGGGGATAATGTCCCCACTTCTCACTGCTTAACAAGAATCAGCAAAGACCCAATCAAAATCTGGGCATCTGAGATGCGTACACACTTCTCAGGTGAAAAAAATAGAAATGGCAAATAAATGTATAAAAAAAAATGTTCAACATCATTGCTCATTTGAGAGAAGCAAATTAAGACACTGAGATTCCTTCTCCTCCCAGAAAGAATGGCTACCATCAAGAAATCAATGAATAACAAATGCTTGAGGGGCTGTGGGGAAAAAGAAACCCTTCTCCACTGTTCCTGGGAGTATAGTCTGGTACAAATGCCATAGAAATCAGTGTGGAGATTCCTCAAGAGACTAGGATTGGAGATCCCATTCAAGCCAGCTATTCCCCTCCTGGGTATTTTTCCAGAAGAACTAAAAACATCATACCACAGTGATATATGTGCACCCATGTTTACAGCAGTGCAATTTGTCTATAGCTATATCTTGGAAACAACTCACATGCCCATCAACTGAGGGATGGATGAAAAAAGATGTGATATTTTTATACAATGGAGTATTATTCAGCTAGAAGAGAGACAAACTCAAGGCTTTTCTAGGTAAATGGATGCAACTAGAGACCATACTCATATAAGTGAAATAAATCAGACCCACATCTTTGAACATTATATTGTCTCCATAGTATAAGAACCTGAAGGAGAAAATAAAGTCTGAAAGGTAAAATAGATGTGAGAGGGGAAGGAAATGTTCAAAGGGAAAGAATATCTTGGATGAGGGAAAGCAGAAAAGAAAGAAATAAGGAAGGGGGGGAAACATATATATATATACAAGATAGCTTGGGTAATTATGCTGCTGATTTCTAGGAAAAAAAGTTAATGCTTAATTGTTTTTTTCTTCTTTTTAATTTTTTTGACTAATTTTGCAAGCCTGTATCTGACAGTGTGAACAACCAATTTAAAGACAACAATATGCAATATAATAACCATTCCTTAAGAAAAAAATTCAAAAAAAAAAAAAGGAGCCAGGGAGATAGCTCAGTGGAATAAGCACTTCCCTGGCAACCTCGAGAGCCTGTGTTCAGCCAAAAAAAAAAATTCAATAAGCATTCCTATCATTTTGTTTAGTGAAATTCTATAGTGTTTCTATTATTTTTATTATATTTTTATTCTTTTTAAAAAGGAATGAGGGAGATCTGAAAAAAAATGAGAAGTGACCCAATAATCTCTTGTAACCAGGGCAATCCCTGGTAGCAACCACGTCAAATTTCATTGAGAAGAATGAAAATTCAAAGCCAAATGGCATGATTCCATGTGAAATTTTTACTTTTCCCATCCTTCACATTTTCTTCCCTTCTCGTTGACATTTATATCTTTTGCTTCTTCATTTCACTTCTCAGTAGTTCAACCTTTCCCAAAAGCTCACATGACAATCTAGAAAAATTGCTCACTGGGCCAAAAGTGAGCTCGATTTCTCAACGTAGCCAGAATCTCTCTTCTAGGTAAGACATTTNCCGGGTGTTGGATCTCTTACCCTGTCACCTTTCATTCCAGGAAGTCCAGGGGGTCCAGGCAAGCCAGGGAGGCCGGGGCTACCATGAGGTCCCTGGAGAACAGACACAGCCGCCAAGTCACTCTGCAGAACTGAAAGCTCAGACGCAGACTAGGCCTGGGCAGCCGTAGTGTATTCAATCGTGCTGTGGTTGGCTTAGCTCAGCTCCTCCAGCGGGCCTCTCTCCGGAGCCCCTCTGGAAGTCCTCCCAGTCCCCAAGGCTTAGCTTCCTTTAGCAATCCTCCCCAACACCAGGCTCCCAGTCCGGCTCCCCCAGGGCACCACAGCTTCCCTGCTGTGTGAAGAACTGCTGAGTCACCAGTACAAGGCAGATTTTGTGCCATCTCTCTCTCTTTTTCTTTCTGAGGCAGGGCCTCCCTATACAGGTCAGGCTGGCCCTGAACTCACTTTATAGCCCAGGTTGGCCTTGAACTCTCTGTGATGCTCCTGCCTCAGCCTCCCAAGCGCTGAGATTATAGGTGTGTGCCACCACACCCAGCTCCACAGCCCTTTTTCAACACTGAGAACAGCCAGAGGCCAAGAGTTGCCCTTCCCATCGCATAGTTTAAAAATGTAACTTCAAACCACACTGACTAAAACACCCTCTGAGGGTATCCTAGCTCCGCAATTATACTTTCACACTCTCATATATCAAATACAACTGACTTAATGAACTTTTACAAATTGCTTCTCTCTTCTCGCTTAGTTTAGAAAATATCTTCTGTTTGGTAGAAAGCGAACAAACATCTGGAGATTCAAAGTATCACTTACCAGTTTCCCTGGTCCGCCTGGGGGGCCTGCTGGTCCTGTTTCTCCTCTATTGCCCTGTAAAGCCAGAAACATCATTGTCAATGAGATAATTGGCCAAAATCAAAGGATCAATTACTATGTAAATAAAATAACCCAAGTAAGCTTTTGTTTAAATATAAATGTCATCAGAGAGCACTTTCCCCTTGCTTCAACTAAAGGTGTAGGACCCAGTGATCCAGTGCCGTTGAGAGATTAAGTGCCAAACTAGAACCCAAAACCCACTTACTTATCACAAAGCACCAGTGCTGCAATTAAACCTGAACATAGAGGTTTTCATTTAGAAAAACAACTCTACATGAACATCTTTCCTCTTAAGAGGAAAACAGAGTAACACATGAGCCGTAGGCTTGCCAGCGTCACCATTTACACCATATGCATGCTTTATTTAATACATAATGAATATTCTGATGATTATAACCCGTTGGTCATATCTCATACATTATGATTATAACCCGTTGGTCATATCTCATACATCCCTAAAAGGGTAGTTAGCAACTTTCAATATCTTACCCATACTTTGTATTACAGACCGTTGCAAACATGTTTTTAGATGACATGTTCTTGAGGTCATTAAGTACATACTGATTTAAGGGCCAGGGAGATAGCTCAGTTGAATAAGCGCTTGCCTGGCAAGTGCAAGGGCCTGAGTTCAATCCCCAGCTCCACCAAAAAAACCAAAATCATCAAATACATATTAATTTAAAATTCTGCAGAGTGTCTGAAACACAGAATAAATTTTCAAGTCTATAGAACATTGTAAAGGAACATCTGGCAAATTATCTTTTACCTCAAAAGGCTAAAAAGAAAAACAAGACAGAGATGTTTGTCTTTAAATTACTACTTTGAATTCAAAAGACACAGATGGCAGAAATGTATAAAGCTTCTGAGATAAAAATGTCTTTGTTTTGCCTGTTCTTGTTCTAAATATGTCTTAAAAGATTAAACAGACTTTGAAAAGTACAATTCATAATGAAGTGACACTAAATGCAGCACTAATTTATTCTGCAGGCCAATTTTAAGTGTTTATTTGAAATCTAAGTTTTCAAATTTTTATTTGAAATTATAACTTTTCAGAATTATAACTTTCAAACTTTTGAGCAAAGGACACCCAAGGACTCTTCAATTTCTTTTCCTGAGAATGTCATATGTTTTATGCAGTCTACTATAAGCTTATTTTATTTCCAACACAAGCTCAACTAAGTTGAACACAAAAATATTAGATAAATAGTCACATTTTCTGAAAGATGTACAGAAAAAGGAAAGAGGTCATTTGAGTTGCTTTTTCTTTAAAATAATATGGCACCAGGGGAGATAGCTCAGTCCCATAAGTGCCTGCCTGGCAAGTGCACATCCCAATTTCAATCTCTGGAACCGAAAAAAAAAGAAATAACAGCAGCTCCATATTAATGCTTATTGTTTATAAGTGCTTCTGGTAGGATTATTCTTTTCTGACCTGTGTGTTATTCATATAAACTTTCTAGATTTTCAGTTTCCCTGAAGGACTAAGAAATATGCCCCAAATTGCAACAGTCTCTGGCCACGAGCTATAATTTCGCGATAATCAGTTCTTATGACTTGTGACATAAACTAAATGCTTTTAAATAACTATCAAGCAACCTTTATGTGAACAACCTCCTTGGTACAGGAGTTTGGGATGATACCCTGGTCCTGCTACTTTATAAGGTACACGGAAGCCAGAAGCAGTGCCCTGTAAGGACAGTGCCCAAGGGCATCTGTGGGTGAAAACTAGCCACTGAGATTAATTCTTCCATCCCTCTAGAGAGGATGGATTCTACTCCTGATTGGGCTCAGAACTTCAAAGCTCAAGACAGATTTTCTTCAGTACAACTGCTTTCTTGGCATTCACAAATAATTTCTCAACTGTTTTAAGATGGGATTTAGATGTCATGGAGTTCACATGAATTTACTTTTCCAACAGTCATTGAGAAGAAAAAATTAATAACATCAGAAGGGGAAAGAATCTTAACTCTTGACTGAATCTTAAGTATCTCTTCTAAATAAATGACTCTTCTGGTATCTTATCCAAAATGAAGATGATTAGTATACTTCTGTTCCATAAAGATCAAGGGCTGGGCCAGCCAGATAGTTCAATGGACTAAATCGCCGCTTAGGCAGATGCAGGGGCTGGGGGTTTGATCCCCATACTATGCCGGTGGCACGCACCTATAATCCCAGCACTTGGGAGGCTGAGAACAGGACGATCGCTATGAGTCCAATCTGTGTAGTGAGACCCTGTACTAAATACATAAAAAACCCACTAAGCATAAATATCAAGGGCTAAATTAAAATATAGGATTTATAACCTATGACGTATTTTTGGAAGGATTAATTAGCTTCCTCAAGTCAAAGATCTTTCTCTAATGAATGCTTATCCTTTCTGTTTTTCATAAGACTTATTCACTTAAGTACTTCCCAACCCCTGGTAGCCTCTGTGATACAAGTGAGTGGCTCAGTTGGGTACTCCTGAGTGCTGAAACTGGAGGGCAGGAGGAAGAACCAAAGACTGTGGGCGTATCCTCTCTCTAAGCAGCTCAGACTCTAGTATCCCCTTGTCTCAGTCTTCCTAGTGCTAGGATTACAGGTGTGTGCCATCATGCCCAGGTCTAGGGTTGGCATGGCATGCAGTATTGGGGATCGAACTTAGGACCTTTTGCTTTCCAGGCAGGTGCTTATGCCGTTGAGCTATCTCCCCAGCCCCTCTCATTCTTATTTTGCTTCCATCTTATCAATCCTCAGCCATTCTTAAAGCAGACATTTCTACAGAAGTCACCTAATTGTGAAAATGATGTTACTTTTGCAACAGGGACCCAACAGCTATAAACAAACCATGAAGACAAAATATTCTGATAACCACTCTATCAATATCTGTGTGTCTCAAAATTGACTATGCTCCTCTTAGTACTAGAATTTTACATAAGAAGCTAAGATGAAGATGATAAAAGTAGTCAAGAAACACCTAAAAATCTCTAAAAACACTGATTTAACTAAATGTGGGAAGTCATTAACCATGGCCCAGGCAAACACCGGTGTGCAGCATAAATGATAACCCTCTTATGCTCCAACAGCTGTGATATCTATGCCCTGAATGACCAGCGATGCTGCCCTTCCCACCGGTGTTTATCAGCCTCATGGCCATACAAGTTCTGATTTGTAATAAGGAAATCAAAAGGAACCAGAACAAGGGCAAAGTTCTACCATTAAAAATGGGAGACCATAACAAAAAGTTCATGTTTCTCTTGGAAGTCATTTCTACTATACATCACTGACAAGCTCAGACTCCTCCACCAGTTTATTCCTATATAAGAAGCCAGACCCTCTCTCCCAACTGAGGTTGTGCCCCAACTTCTCTGAGTTCTGTTGTTGGTGTTGTACAGTACTGTGGCCTGAACCCACAGCCTCAAGCATACTAGGCAAGTAGAGTACCTGTACCTCTGGCCCTTCATTAGGTTTTGAGATAAGGTCGCTCTAAATTTCACAGGGTGGCCTTGAACCTACAAGCCACCTGCTTCAGCCGCGAGTATCGGAAATCACAAGTACATGGCAAGGCACCAGCTCCGATCTCGTTAGACACATATTCCACTGGCATCTTCCACCATGCTATCTGCCCATTCTCCATTTTTATTCATCTCTTCCTGATTCTAATTCTGTAGGTCTGGAGAAAGACCCAGAAATGTGTTTGGCATATGCTGTGTTTATCTTTACCAGCTTTATTTAGATTTTTTGAGGAAAAAAAATATTTAACACTAAACTTTAGTAAATACAAAATTTAAAAACTGCTAAATGTGCATTCAGAATTTGGTGAGCAAACTTCAACTGAAAACCGCAATGCAGAGCCCTGTCTACAGCAGCTGAGGCAGGAGAATGTGAAGATGAATACAGAGATGCAGAGCTCAGGTGTGAGGTTTAAAGCTGGCTTTGCCATGCACCATCTGGTCCCTCACTAAGAAGCTTTACCTCTCTGTTTCTATTTCCTCATAAATAAACTGGGAAACAAAACAGTGCCTACATCAGAGGACTTTTATAAGGATTAAATGAAATACATAAATCATTCAGAAGAGAGCCTGGCCAACAAGATAGCTCAGCAGACTAAGCACCTGCTTAAACAAGGGCAAGGACCAGGGTTTGATCCCCTCTGCACCACATGCCCCACCTGCCCCACCCCCTTGGTGCGCTGAGCCAGCCACCAAGACCAGGCATGGTGGCCTACACCTTTAATCCCAGCTGAGGAGGCTGAGAACAGGAGGATCACTATGAGTCTGAGCTGCATAGTGAGACCCTGTAACAAATATATAAAAAGCAAAAAAATAAAAATAAAAAAGAGAGAACCTGGGTAATAGTAAGCACTCCAGAAAGGTTAGTGTTAGTGTCATCTGTCATTACTAAAGAAATCACCCAAAATTATGTTTCTCAACTGCATGTGTAATTAAATGTTCTTTGTCTTTCAAACTCAAGACTCCTTAAACACCCAAGACAGATAGAAAAACTAAGTCTGGGTAGCCTACATGTCTCCAGTTTTTGCCAGCACCACCGACACCAGGCACTTCCTTAACGTGCAAGTATTGGGTGCTACTTTGTCAAAATTATTTCCATAAACACAGACAAATAATTCAAATGGAAGGCTCCCCTTTTAGAAAAGAACTATGAAAGCTTTGAGAGATCACAGAAAGCTTTAGTATATTTATGTTGCTAGAATTATTGGCTAAAATAAGTGATTTTTTTTTATTTCATCACCTTCTCACTTCTGTGACTGTTATTTTGGCTACATTTACTCAAAATTTTAACTAGTTGAAGAGTGAACACTATCTTTAGTACCTTGGCAGTTTAGAAATGAGAATTATAAATCACTATATTTGGCATAGTGTATATATTGTCTCTCTCTGGAAAAAAAAAGTGTTCATTAACCCAGAAGATCAATTACCAGTTCTATAAACAGTTGCCATATTAACATTGGACCATCATCTTAGTTTTGCTACTATGATAACTTTTAGATTTGGTACAAAAACTTTTTGATGATTCAATTTTACTGTACAGTTTATATTTCTCTCTAGTATAGGCTTAAGTGTTCCTGCACACAGCCTCAGAAAACAATTCCTCTAAACTGGAACCATTAGCATCACAAGGGCCTGGGTAGATGGGGGACAGCAGCACACTTCACAGGTACCTCTGCCTCAATGCTGATGTGGCAGGTGAGGATGAGAGACTCTGAGAGAACTGTGACAGGCCCCTGTGCTCCAGAAGCATGTAACCTTCAGTGAACTGCAGGCAGGCCAACATAGGTCTTGCCCCAGTCAAACCACAGGAGCAAGGTGAAAGCTTGGGCAAGTTGTGAGAAACGTGGAAGATGGAAATTCCAGCAGCTTCTAGAAGGTAGGACTGAACCAGAGGCCAGGGCATTTTCTTGCTGTCCGCTGAAAGCCACCAAAACCAAGAACAAATCAAGAGAAGTATCTCAGAGAAAGACACGGTAGAAACAGCTGCACATGATGGAAATCACTAGAGGGGCCAAAATAGAAAACTGATAGGTATTATAGCAGTACTACAAAGACATACTTCTGGGAAATACATTCTCATTTCTTCTACTCAGTATGACTTGAGATTTTTCAGGAAAAACTGATCAGACTTCTGAAGCCCAGCTGGAAGTGTGTGAACTTCTCTAGAAAGCTAAATTTTATGATGTAAAATAAAGAGCCAAC
>NDGN011377566.1:0-13298 GCA_002564285.1 Tympanoctomys barrerae
TCCCTCCCTCCCTCCCTCCCTCCCTCCCTCCCTCCCTCCCTCCCTCCCTCCCTCCCTCCCTCCATTAGTTGCCATGCAATGACTAACCTTTCCTTGCCACATGCTTCCACTGTGCCATTTCTCAATTGTAACTTTTGTACCATGGGCTGGACTAGTTGAAAATTTGAGCAGAACAAACCTTTCCTGCTTTAATTTGGTAATGTCCAATGTTTTGTCCCTGCAGTGTGAAAGTGGCTAATATTTGGTGCAGTATCTTTTTTTTTTTTCAGAACCAGGTATTGAACTCAAGTCCTTGTGCTTGCCAGTCAAGCACTTATTCTACTTAGCTATCTCCCTGGCCCCCAGTAGTGTCTTTCTGATCGTGTGAATATGAAGGTAGTAAAACAAATCATCTCCAAAAAATACACTAGTTCAGAGAATCTATAGACTTTTTGGAAATTGAAACAGTTATTCTTCAGTGTACCACAGTATTGGTACAATAATGCCAAATCTACGCTCAACAACATGACTTGATGGCACTTCTAAAATGCATGTGATAGCAGTGATCTTTGCAGATACAGAAACTTATAATCTCTTGTAAATTAACATATCGTTATCTTAGAAAAGGATATACATTTGGTTGGGAAAATATTAAGCCTTGCTCGTTACCACATTTTGTCATTTGAGGATATAATTCACCCAATATTTTATTTATGACAGCAATACATATTTATCATTCTCCTTACACTGAGCACTGTGGTGAATATCAGATGTATAAAATGAGCTTAAACATACAACTCTGCTGTTCTTATAGCACATACACTCTACATAATTATATACAGAATTTCCTAACACTACAGAAACATACAAGACGCGAAGGCCAAAGGCACACAGTACCTTCGTGGTTCTGTTGAGAAATAAGGGCTAAGGATTTGATTTAAAGAAACAAAAAGGAGTAAGATAAATTTGTCTTGAGCAAGTACAGATCATTCTCATATTAGAGGGATGTGTAACAGGCATAGCTTGGGCACCGGGAAAACACCCCTAGGTACATTTATGATTTTGTGTACCAAGATACGAGAATCAAAGGAAAATGACAGTTTTCATATCATGCTAGTGGCTAGGGTAGAGTGAAATGTGGGTCACTATTTGGTCACATTCTGAGTTTGGTGTTAGTGTCATTTAAGTTGCATTTGATAGTATGGTATATCAAAAACTCTACTGGGCTGCCAGATAGCTCAGTGGACCAAGGGCCTGCTTAGGCAAGGTCAGTGGACCACGGTCTGATCCACTCCATGACAAGCCACACTGGCCCTGGTCCCCAGGCGCGCTGAGCCTGAGACCAACTCCGGGCATGGTGGCGCACACCTGTAATCCCAGTGCTGAGGAGGCTGAAACAGGAGGATCACTATGAGTTGGAGCTGTGAAGTGAGACCCTGTATCAAATACATGAAGAAAACAAAACAAACAAACAAAAAAACATACTAAGCTAATCTTTTGTAAAGATAAATATAAGAGAGATTAAGATTGAAATAAATCTAAGATAAATATGTAAAGCAAATACAAAGCAGGTCAATTAAAATTCATAGTACTTTTTTTCCTATTATCATGGAATAACAAAAGTGCTCAAACATCTGGAAAGTTTTCAGCTTTGACATTTTACCTGTGTGTGTGTGTGGGGGGGTGTCTCACTACGCAGCTTGGACTCGTAGTGATCCTCCTGTTTTCTGCCTCCCTAGTGCTGGGGTTACAGGCATTTGCCACCATACTCAGACTCCATTTCCCACTCAGCGCAGCCGGGGTCAGGGCTGGCCCGGTGCAGCATGCAATTCAAGAGATTGAACCCTGGCCCCTGCACTTACCTAAGTAAGCGCTTAGTCCACTGAGCTATACCACCGGCCCTGCAGCTTTCACTTTTAAATGATCAGTTATTCTGCAATATGTCTGGAAATCCTAGACAAATATGTTCATACAACTGAACCAAGCCGATGTGCATGGCCACTGTCAAGACGTAAAGGGGAATGATACGTTGAGTAGTTTTGAAATAGAATTGGACAGATTTTCTTTGTTTAGAAAGCTATATTTGGAATAAGGGTCATACATAAAATATGAGTGTGTACTTACCTACTAATTAATCTAAAAACGAGGGCACCAAAACGTGGCGAAATTACAGGCTAAATTCATACATCCTGGGTTTTAACAGAATATTTTTACAATATATCTCTCAACAATTTTATAATGAGGCAGAAAAATAATGATGCAGATATACATTCACACCAGAATAATTCTACAAAAAATTTACTTGATCTAGTGTACATTTCTAAATGATCTATCTATCTATCTATCTATCTATTTATCTAATTTTTCTGAACTATGGAGTATTTTCATAAAATCAGTCTGAAGAATTTTCCACAAAGTTCAAAGAATTAATGTATAGTCTACTGTCACTGAATATAATAGATTTCAGTTAAAAATGAGTAACCCATCAACAAATGGAAACTCATGCCAGGTTGATAAATTACTAGCAGAGTGAAGTATTTATAAGTTTAAAATAAAATTTGTTCTGAGAAAAACTTAGTGCTCGGATCATTGAGCCTTTGGCAGAGACTAAGGGTTGCGTTTCTATGGTTATCATTCTTTTGTGTTTTCATGGTGTTGACTGTTTACTT
Source organism: Tympanoctomys barrerae (assembly GCA_002564285.1). NCBI lineage: Eukaryota > Metazoa > Chordata > Mammalia > Rodentia > Octodontidae > Tympanoctomys > Tympanoctomys barrerae. The sequence continues at coordinate 2,649 of NDGN011377566.1, forward strand.
CTCTGCCTGCTAGTTAGACAATCTGGAGCGCAGTGCCTGCTATATATTTCCCTTGTGCTCTTTTATGATGAAGCATTAGATTTCTGATATGTGAGCATTGCCCTCTGGACATTGTCACTTTAGAGCCCACCTTATTTGGCTCTTGTTATTTTTGTTTCTCTATTTGAGAGAAGGGTCTACAGGGTGTTCAGGGTCTCACTACTAGATCGGACTTGTAGTGATCCCCCTGTTTACAGCCTCCCAAGTGCGGGAATTACAGGCATGCAGGAACAATGTCCAGTCTCAGTTGCCTTCTCAGCGTGCCCCGGGGGCAGGGCTGGCACAGCAGGCCCAGGGATGGAACCGCGGGCCCCTGCACCTGCTTACAGGCACTTTAATCTGTTGAGTTATTAGGCCCACGTGGCCTTTGTTACTTTGAGGAAATGGAATTGCTATGTATTGTACATAAAACATTCAGTGTAGTTAATTTATATAAGTAAAAATAATGACTTTACATTTTATTATAATATAAAAAAGAGAAATAAAGCAAAAAAAAAAAAAAAGCAGGAGACTAAAAACTGTACCGTCTTGAAAGGCCTTGAACCATAAGCCAAGGAAGATAAAGGGTCAAGCTCTAAAAATCTCAGGCTCCTGGTAGTTTTGAAATAAAATGCTAGACTTCCTAGTGTACATGAGGCTAGACTATTACATGAAAGAGTCACAAGCTTCCAAAATTATATTTGTTATTGTTTTCTTTCTCTTGTATCTAATTTTTTCCTAAGTATAGGACATTGACTGATCTCAACAGCATAAAGTTCCTAACAAAGATATTACAAACTTTTAACTTGGACATTGAGGTTTACAGAAAAGTTTTACAAAGTTGGGGAAGATATACTACACATGTAGTTCATTCTTCAAAATTAGAATGTATTTAGATTTCTTCACACTCTAGCATTGGAGACGATACTGTCAGCCAGAATCGCTCAGATAGTAATGACTACTGACTACTGTACTGCATCAGTACAAACTGTATTGGTATAAGTTTCCTGTTAGGGTCAAATAAGTTAGCTTTTCAGCTTCATAACTTAGTACTCAGAATTTGTGAGACTAAGGAGTCTCAGTTAAACTACTCAGTACTATAATTGAGAACATCACCGAGTTTTAGGAATTTTAGAGAAAGCTCCTCCAGAAGTGAGGCAGTTGCTTACCTCTCATTTGAGGACCACATACTGTGTGTGTTTTGTTTTGTTTTTGAGATAGTGTCTCACTGTGTAGTTCAGGCTGGCCTTAAACGCAGAGGAATCCTTCTGCCTTAGCCTCCCACGTGCTGGGATTATAGACATGCACCACTCCACTGGGCTAGGGACCAAATAACTTTTAGGGGCTGGAGAGATATCTCAGTGATCTAAGTAACTGCCTGGCAAGATCAAGTACCCAGGTTTGATCCCCAGTCCTGCATGCCTTGCTAGGCCAGAACCCCCTGGGTGCCTGTGCTGCATAGCAAGACCCTGTACCAAATAAATAGAGAAAACATTTTTAAAAATGAAGTTTTAAAGGCTGTTTCCCAACCCATTGATCTTTTATAGTACGTGTTCTGCATGCAAGCCCTAGTGAAAGCAGGGCGTGCTCTCTGGGCAGAAACGCTGGGCAAGCCCAGTATCCAGGTTTGCCCACATCAATTATTGTTTACAATTAGGATTGCTTGAAGTGTTAAAAATGCTTGACACATGCATCCTCATATATTATGCAAAGAAATTATGCAATCTCACATATTATATAATCAATATCTACTATGTTATTGTGTATTATAGATGAAGACTTGGTGTCAACAGCGCTGTTATTTTGTGTCAGTAAGAGGTTAGAGAAATCTGAAGATGTCACAGTATCACACGAAGTGCGGCAGGTCAAGGTGAAGTGCTGGGACTGTGAGAGCAGAGTACACTGCTCTGCCGTGTATTCCAGACACAGACCTGGCTGGGTAGCCAAATGGTTAGGCGAATCGCCAAGGCCGGAGCCTGAAAGGACGTGGGTGACAACAGTCTCGGGGACTGACACCCACTCCACCGGACAGCTACAACCCGAGTGCGTTTTAGAAGGCTTGGCACATCCTGTGAAAAGCCCCCAGAATTAAGAAAAGATTTGGATCCTCAAATAAACTAAACTCACCTCTGGAAAAAGAACAATAAATACTCTAATTTTTCCTTCTGCATTAAAGTATTTCTGCAAGCTCAGCAATAAGCAAATCTCTCATAAGCTATTAAAATAATATGACACTGTGCTTAAAAATAAGTTTTAATTAAGAAAATTTAATTCTGTACCAAATGAAGAATAAGCAATAGCATGTGTATTCCTTTGGATGTTATTCCTGATCTTCTTAATTTGTCAACATATCCAATTCCTTATGGGAAAATATAAGAATAACAAAGGAAAAATTGAAAATTGATTGATTGATTCTTGAAAAACACTTAAAATAAATATATTGAAGAAAGAGAAGCAGTAACTTTGTGCTCTTCAAAAGAATTCTTGAGGGCTAGCAGGACAAAATGAAAACCACAGCATATCCAAAGCTTCAGGTGATTTACAGTTGTTAAATGAATGCCAGGCATTTCTTGAGTTCAAATTAAATTTTATTTTATAAATATCCTGTGTGTGTGTGTATTCAGAACAGGGGTAGACACAGGATATTCTCAGTGATGTTTGATAACAATTGTTATTATTTTACAGGTAATATTTTGCTCTTTGTTATGAACTCTGAGAGGCCATTTAAAATAGCAAACAAAAATGTTTTGTGATAACATATTTCAATATAAACATGTGAGTTTAAATACTTATTCTTGTAAATCAGGATACTTTTGTATTAATGAAAGTAGTTTGATTTTTTGAGTATCATATATTTTATTATGACTTATATCTAAATCTCCCCCTACAGCCTTGTATGTCTTAAGCAGGACTTTTGAACGGTGACTGGATAAGAGGGGCATTGTTACAGACCTACTTTAGGAGCAGAGTTCTGATTAGAAAAGATGTTCTGGCCGTGAGCTGGAAGGTCTATAGCCCCCTGCTGCCTCTTCTGTGGCTGTCTCCATGTCCTGTGGGCCGTGTCCTGTGGTCAGCTGTCCCCACCCTCTGCTCTTGCTAAGCCCTCCTGCCTTGGAGGGAACCAGTGACTGTGGCTGAATTATGAGCAGAATAATCCTCTCGTTTACATTGTGGAATCCTGTGACAGGAATGTCACTGGCCCAGGCCATAGCTCAGGGGCACAGGGCCTGACAGAAGGTAAAATCCTGAATTTAATTCCAGGTAGGAAAAAAAAATGATTTGGGTGTCAGATATTTTGTCTCAGCAATGACAAAAGTGGCTGAGACATCTTTATCATTTCTTTTTATTTCTATTAAAAATATAAAGCACAAATCCCTCAGTAACAAAATCCGGTTTCCTTCCTATTCTTTCTTTGCATTGGCTTGAATCAAGGAAAAAGGCTTTGGAGAACCAGTTTAAGTGACCCTGAACCATGCCCCGGGATAACTTGGTGAAGTCATTCATGCTTTCAATCTTACCCATGATTTCTATATTTCTTTTCATTGATAGTTTTAGTCACATAATAATATTTTCATTTATTTTTCTGTGTCTGGCACTGTTGAAAATTCAAATTATATTTACTACTATTGTATTTGCTGCAATCTTATAATTACACACTATAACTTCCTTTTCGTAAGTGGGCATATTTGTACAGAGTAAGGTCTCCTACTTTCCTAACATCACAAAGCTAATGAGACCCAGGAATCTGGGGCTTGCTCCTTGGCTTAATTTTCTCATGTCAATAACATTAGTAGTTGACTCACACAGTTACAGTAAGGATTCACTGGATATGTGGCAAACACCTAGAAAAATGCCTTGTACAGTACGTGCTGCATAGATGTTTTCAATCCATTGTACATTATAAAAGTTTGTAAAAAGATTGTGGCACAATAAATATATTATACAATAGCTGCAGAGGTAAAAGATGTTGGGTACATGTATACAAATAGTGGGTGCGTACGTGTGTGTGTGTGTGTGTGTGTGTGTAGGTGTAAGTAACTGCAATATCAATCCCATTATTTAATTCTGATGCTTATTCTTACAATGTCCTTCTGCCCTAGACACATAGCTGAGAGTTCACCTAGCACAGGTCTTCAAAACTACATTACTTCATATTGTATGGATCTTAATTCTAATGCTATCATCAATATGTCTTCATGTTTGGAGGTATAAAACGTTCTGATCTCTACCCATTGATTGAAATCAGCTTTCATATGTATTAATTCAATGTTGAGATCAATTTATCTTATTCTTGTTGCATTTCAGAAATGAAATTCACACTGTATCATACCAGCTGTAAAACTTAGCCTTTCTCCTTTATAGCAATTCCCCAACCTGTAATAAAATAATTTTTATATTTTAAAGATCTTAATTCTTTATTTTAAAATAAAAGTGGCACAGCATTTAATTCCTTAAAATAAAATTAATATTCTAATAAGCACAACAGATGAAGTTGGCTTATGCGCAACTTATCATTTTCTATTATATTTTTGTTTGTCAAATGACCTGAACCAGTCCATTAATAGGAAATCTGGTACTCAAGGTTGGCCTTCCTCTTTATTGCAGTATTCTCTAAACATTTTTCTTTTCTAGTGTGCTGTAGCTCAGGTACATAATGCTGAGTAGACTTCCAGTTGGCCCATGACATGTGAGCCCATCCCTTCTCTACAGAGATTTATTAGGGCATTGCCTAGGCACAGGAGTTCCACCCCAGGAAAAAGCCTTCTGTGGGCGGGAGCAAGGCCAAATGTCGCTGGAATGGGGCATCTTCTGGGTGGGTCAAGAAAACCTCTCCGATTTGCTCCTACCCTCCTCTGTACTCACTGGTCCATGGAAATTGCACTAAAATACATGCAGTAACATATTACATAAATTAATTCTGCCATCTGATGGCTGGTCTTGAGGGTCTCATTGCAGATGTAGTTGTACCTCTTTACTAGACATAGAGAAAGAAAAAACTTAGACAGGGAAATGTTTAATTCTAATTTAAAATTATAATTATTCATAAACACTCCTAAAAGGGTTCTATAATGAAAAAGTCATTGCCATCACACAAGACTTTTGGCAGTTAATTTATCCCTAAAGATTCACCTAACTTTGAAATAATTTTTAAAATACTCTGTTTTTAGAAATTATTTGCAAGTTATTTTAATTCTTAAAAAATGTTTCATGAAATATGCAGGACAAAATGTTATTTTTCTTATTGTTCTAATCAATCTGTTATGCATAGCCAGGTATTTTTAAAGTCCTTAAACACATTTAAGTTTTTGGTTTTTTTTTTTTTTTAAAGAAAATGCTGTCANCTTCAGAAGTCTATTCATACTTCAGAGAACTGTATTTCTGGTCGGGGAAAGTACAATGTACATTTCCAAATGTTTGGTTAGAGCAACATTCACCTAGTTGCCCCGCACATCTGTTATTTAGAGCTCCAGAATTTCTCTGCAATTAGCAGCACAGACACTCAGTGCTAGTCAACATTAAACCTTAAAATTAAGGCATTTCATGAAACGTCTGATATCAATCAGCGTTTCTAAGAATTCTGCTCGTTATCTATCTCTTTATCTTCTCTGGAAAAGAAAACCTGACTATTACCTCAGCTGCCTAAGCATATCTTAATGAACTATAATTTTACATTGCTGATATATTTCATTGTGCTACGGTTTCAGTTCCACCTGCAAAAATGCACCTTCAGTGTTTACAGAAATCTCCTTGAAAACATTAAGTCTCTCACTTTCACATTGACTCATCAATCACTCTCTTCCACTCTACATCCGATATTATGAACGCAGTTGAAATAGACACAAAGGGATGGAGAACTTCACACAGAGCAGTGACTTGGCTGGGTGGAGTACATGTAACTCAGGGTCTGGCACTGCGAAAGTGGATGATTAAAGGGGAAAACCAAAATCACGTTGGAATCACAGGGCAGAGAGCTGAGCATTTGCTGATAGACTGGCAAGGGCAGAAGGAGAAAATGAGTAATAGGGCATCTCCCTCCATAAAGAGAGAAGGAATTGCAAATGCGTCTTTATGTATGTGGCTGTGCAGAATGAAAAATAGATGCATAATAACAAATATGCAAGTTGGGAAATGCATTTGCTAGCCATTGGTTGCAGCTTGGACTCATAGTGATCCTCCTGTTTTCCATCTCCCCAGCGCTGGGATTACAGGATGTGACACCACCACACCTCAGCGTGCTGGATGGCAGAGTAGGCACTGCATGTGGTGCCCGGAATCGAACTCCAGTACCTGCGCTTGCCTAAGCAGGAGCTCAGTCTGCTGAGCTGTCTTGCCAGCCCTTTGCTGGCTGTTTGCTACCTCAGTGTATAATGAGAAAGTAGTTTGTATGCTGAGAGATACAAGGGGAGGGGAAGGAAGGTAAACTAGGGTTGGGTCTAAGGATCTGTTCAGTACAGTGCTGCTTCCTGTTGTCTGTGATTTGCACTAGCCTCATAAAAGTGTTCAAATATTCCCTGAATTCCCTTTTTATCTAAAGATTAATATTCTTCCTGATTATGTTCAAAACCTAACAACTACATATATGAAAAAATAAGCATATCTCTATCTACTATATCTAATTCACAGTTCTCTCTATTTTGGCATTCTTATAAAACACATGTATTTGGGCCAGCCAGATAGATCAGCAGATTAAAGTGCCTGTTTAGGCTGATGCAGGGGCCAGGAGTTTGATCCCCATCCTGCCATGCTGTACTGCCCCAGGGGTGCACTGAAATGGTGAATGAGATTCCGTGTGAAGGAACGTGCCTGTAATCCCAGCACCTGGGAGGCTGAAAAATAGGAGGATCACTGAGTCTGATCTGTGTAGTGAGACCCTGTATACCTTGTACTCAATACACACACACACACACACACACACACACACACACACTGTATATATATGTTTGTTTTGTTTTGTTTTGTTTTGTTTTCGGGACCGGGGATTGAACTCAGGCCCTTGCACTTACCAGGCAAGCACTTATGTTATTAAGCCATCTCCCCGGACCCTATAGTGTTTAATTTGTAATCAGATCTTTAGAGTCAGGTCATATTTTCCTATATTTGGTACACAGTCTCACCGCACATCTCGGACTTTCAGTGATCCTTTTGCCTCAGCCTCACCAGCACTGGGATTACAGGTGTGGGCCACCACACCAGGTCTCAGTGGCTGGCTAGGCACGCCCAGGGTTCCAGGGCCCACACCAGGGATCAAACCTTGGCCCTTTTGCTTGCCAACCAGGTGCTTAGACTGCCAATCTCCCCAGCCCCGTATTTCCACATGTTAACTCTCCCCTGCATTTAACAAATGCATTTAAGTAATACGTGTTTACTAAGTATATATTTATTATGGAAACTATTCAAATACTCAATTTTCCTTTCCTTTGCAGAACATTGGTTTAAGTCTTTGGAATGTAGTGTATATATCCGCTGTACTTTTTATACTATAGAAAGTTATATTCTGTAATATGAGCTATATTTGTTTATGCTTGCAAAAAATCAGTGATAAATACTAGTTTTAACAATTACAGTGTTCTTTCCATCTTCTTGCACTCTCTTGCTGTCCAATGAAGGGAGAGCTATAGTGTTTTATGGACAATAAGCACTTTCAATAGATGCAAAATAAACTGTTTAACATTTTCTAGCTCTGCCTGTACTTGGAAGGAAAGATAAGTTTTTGTACATCACTGGGATTTAGGCTGAAGGAACTCAAGTTAGTGAAAACCAACCAAGACAGGCCATTGGAAATAGCCTTTTCCAAGTTAATTTTATGTGATAACACAGGGTTGAACTTGGTCATCAGTTACAATGAGGTGACGTCTAGGACACTGGCATGTTCTGCTGCTTGGAAGATCTTTGCCCTGTGGTTCTGCCCACTGAACAGTAAAGCAAGGTGGCTTTTGGGGACCTGATGTCAGTTCCAGTTTCTGGAGAAACTGGCGACTAGATGTGCTTGATTTCAGGAGGACTTCAATTTTGTCAGCCAAGCGCTAGGTGCCCAGACCCCACTGTGAACTGTGGCCACCAGAGCTCAGGAGAGCACCTCTGGTTGGCAGGGCCCTCTCCAGAGTTTATGCCCTCTGTGCCTTCAAGGCAGGCTCACTGGAAGCTCCACCAGGTCCCTGGAAGGTCTCTGCCTTATGTATCTCTTCCCTTGGCTGACTATAATTTGGGTAATTTCATTATACTAAAATGATAACTGTAAGCATAACATTTTTCCTGTGTTACATGTGTTGTTCTATTTAAATGACAATCCTGAAGGTGTGGACTCCCATAGTCGGAGCCAGATGATCCGAAGTGAAAGTTGCCGAGGTGTCACTCAGAGAAATATAGGGCTGCTGCTGAGGTGAGGACCCCTTAGGGCTGCTTTTTAGATTCTTTATTTAGCAAGCTCACTGTAGACACTAAAAAGCATATTTTATCATTTGATTGTAAGTTGTACTATCTTAGACAAAAGTGTCATCTTCTTCATTCTTTATAAGACACAGTGGTAAGTGTACAATAGTATGTCAAACTTTAAACGACAAGGGTTGGAGGGTTAGCTTGGTTGGATATGGACTGTACACCCAGCATTGGTGGAACAAACTTGTAGGCGTGTCTTCGTGGGTCAGGAAAGCTTCCTCGTGGGGGTCTGTGTTAGCTCTTCTTTGTTTCTCTGTAGCATACCACTTCACTTCTCAGTCCATCATACCCATCTCTCAAGGTCTTCCTGCTGTGGAGCCAGCCACTGAAGACCGAATGCCCTTACAAGGTAAGCCACATCGAACCTCACCACCTTTAAGTTGAGGCTGTCAACATTTGCCTGTGTGTCACAAAATCATGACTAAAAGTTAAAAAATAGCAGTCAGAAAAGAGAGTTATTACCAGATTGTGTCTAATAAGACTTGTGGTTGAAATGGGCTCAGTGATGTGATAGCTACTTGATATTCTATTATAAGAAGAGCAAACATGGAGAAGATAGCCCTGCTTCCCCTGTGCTGTGACAGTGAGGTGAACCCATTAGGGTGTGAGGACACGAATGCAGGTGAAGGTGACATGCATCCCACAGCATTTCCTGGCGATGAGAGCCAGGTGGGTAATTCAAAGAATGAGAGAGCACAATAAAAACAGGCAGGGGCAGGGCTGTAAATATTTCTTTCTTCTCATCACAATTTATAGGTTATGTGTTGCTAAGAATTGGAGGCGGTAGGGAGAATATACGGTGGGGAAATTATAGTTTTAAAAATATTTTTCACTACTTCTACCTCATAGCCTTAGTAGACTTTGGGTGGCCACAATGAGATCTTGGATTCCTCCCGTGCCTGTAATTGGCTACATTACCTTAAACTTGTGACTCAGGCTGTCTTTGTCTCAGCTCCATGTCTATATGGGGACAGCATCAACACATATTTCAAGAAACAATTCTGAGGCTTAAATGAGATCATGATCAGGTCCTTCAAGGGTTTTGTCTGCATCTGTGGTACAGTGCTCTATAACATATTAGTTAAATTATCTTTCATATATACAAGAAATCATGGTCTTTTTCCTGAAGAGTGACTGGTTTAATCTGCTTAGGCTGCTTTAACAAAATACTCTCTACTAGGTTGGTTATAAATAATGGAAATCTCATAGCCCTGGAGGTTGAAGAGAATGAGACCATGTGCTGTCATGGAGGAGTTCTGGCTAGGACTCTCCCAGGTTGGATGCTGCTGACCAACCTCAAAATTGCTTCTTGGGCTGGGGAGATAGCTCATTGGCACCTAGTATGAATGAATGAATGAATGAATGAATGAATGAATGAATGAATGAATGATTAAGTAAATCACTTCCTCATAAACCTTCTCCTACAACTAGAATGCCTACTGGATGTTAGTCTTGTTAAAATATAGAGTAAAAATCAAAAATATAAATTTCATAGATATTGTTTGTCATATTAATAGATAAAATGTCCATTATCAAATTAAAATGAAGTACTTGATCAGTATGTTCCTACTTTACCTTAGGTGATACAACTTAACAATCCTTGACCTCATAAAGAAACTGACGTATTTAGCAGTATGCTTGTGTAGCATTTTAAAAATATATCATCAATATAAATACTGTCACACACACACACACACACACACACACATCCTTCTTAGAAGGTTTCATATACTTTCTAAGATGCTACAACTTCCTTATGTCATCACCCTAACATAGAAAACCTTTTCTCTTCCCTTAGCTGGGACAAGCATTCACATTCTTTGTGGGAAGTATTATTTCAGGATGTACTTAGTCCTAAAATGCATATTACTTTTGCAAATTAAAATGTGAATAATAGGGATGCAGCATATATTTACATTGAGCTCTGGCAAATCCCTTTTAAAATGGTAATAACTAAAATTCAGCTTTCTGAGCAAAGTTTTATCTCAGTGTTTATTCCTTCAATACAGTAATCTGTTATAAGTATACTTTTTATAACACTCGGAAGATTCCTAGAGTGCTGGAACATTGTCTTAGCTGCACTTACTTTATGTCATCTGCATAGAGGCGCCTTTTTTTTTTTGTCTTTCTTTCCTCTTTATTTTTTTCAGAATTTTATTGATAAACAAATAGCAATTAGACAGTTTCAAATCAAAT